>JANHFT010003370.1:350490-365477 GCA_032467955.1 Pseudoxenodon macrops | reverse complement strand
CCAGAGGAGCCTTGTGGAGGACCAGAGGAGCCTTGTGGAGGACCAGAGGAGCCTTGTGGAGGACCAGAGGAGCCTTGTGGAGGACCAGAGGAGCCTTGTGGAGGACCAGAGGAGCCTTGTGGAGGACCAGAGGAGCCTTGGGGAGGTCCAGAGAAGCCTTGGGGAGGACCAAAGAAGTCTTCGGGGGGAACAGGGTTGTTTGAGGGATCAAAAGAGAAGTTTCGGGGATGACGACGCTGCCATTGACGACGACGCTACAGAATGAAATAATCAGAACAGAAAAACCAAAACAGCCACGAATCTCAATTATTTTCCACAATTCTCATTAAAAGGAACCCAACAGCTGTACTGAAGTCCATGGATGCTTCCAGTGGCTGTCCAACAGAGACAGATTATATGGTTTTACCCTGTCCTACTTTCTGCCCCCACCTACTGTGGTGGATTACAGTTCCTACTAGCCTTATATCCTGGATCTGCCTGGAACGTGCATCCCAAACATTTATCAGATACAACAACTGACTTCTACAACATATTCTAAGACTTGGGACTATTCCCAGTTTCCCTCTGGGTTCCTGTAAACAATAAACTTACCGGTACTAAATATAATCTTAGAGAGTAACGTACTTACTCTAGTGCTAACCTGGATGGACTTGAACTAATTTCAGTGCAGGGATCTGAGTGCATAGGAGATTTTGGGAAATTAAATCATCTGGATTTTGGGGCTGTTGAGAGAAACAGATCTGGACCTCCAGCCTTCCCCAACTATCTTCCAACAAACGGATACTTAAAATTCCCCTGCACTGAAAGAAAAGTCCCAGTGTATTGTTATGAGTGATTAGCTGTGTTTGACTAAATAAGATTTAAGGTGCCCGTACTTCTAGATCCCAAAGAGAGCCATAGCTGGGGACCAATCAATGGAAAAGTCAAACAAAATAGTTAAAATCCATAGATAAGAGAAAAGTGGACTATAATTCACTGCATTCAAAATAACTCTTGTATCTAAGATCCTCTTTGGGAAATAAAAATTGTACGTAAATGTTCTATATGGCTCGGAGAGCTTCTCATTTTTGATGAAGTGAAGTTGCTCTTCCAGGAGGTAGGAAGTGAAGGCTTTTTTCTGCCTTTCCTGGTTCACACACACACACATTGTTTTTTACTACCGGTTCTGTGGGCATGGCTTGGTGGGCGTGGTATGATGTGGTGGGCATGGCAAGGGAAGGATATTGCAAAATCTCCATTCCCACCCCACTCTGGGGTCAGCCAGAGGTGGTATTTGCCGGTTCTCTGAACTACTCAAAATTTCCACTACCGATTCTCCAGAACATGTCAGAACCTGCTGGATTTCACCCCTGGTCCAACCCCCTGCCCACCAACCCTCTATAGAAAAACCCTATAATCATTTCAGACAAATGGTTGTCTAATCTCTTCTAAAAACCTTCCCGTGTTGGAGCACCCACAACCTCTGGAGGCAACTTGTTCCACAGTTTAATTATTTTAACTGTCAGGAAATTTCTCCTTAGTTCTAGGTTGCTTCTCTCGTTGATTAGTTTCCACCCATTGCTTCTTGTCCTGCCCTCAGGTGCTTTGGAGAATAGTTTGACTACCTCTTCTTTATGGCAGCCCCTGAGATCTCCTTGTGCTTGTTCAGGAGAGAGAGTGGGAGGTAATGTGTTGTATGGGCCCACCTGGCAGGAAACGTTGAGAAGTGAAACTTTCCATGATTCCATGGAGCCCTGCTGGCACCGTTTTTAAAGTGCTGTGTTGCAGACAAACTTTGTCCACAGTTTGGCGTTTGATCCTGATAGGGCTTAAGGTTGACTTAGCCTTCCATCCTTTCGAGCTGGGTGAAATGAGGACCCAGATTGTTGGGGTGATATGCAAATAATGTTTCTTCATTGTAAACCATCCAGAGAGTGCTGTAAAACTGGGGTCCCCAACACCCAGGCCGCAGCTCACTACTGGTCCATGGCATATTCAGAACCGGGCTGCACGAGCCGCGGGCCGGCATTCATGCACACACACAGCTACCTCATACTAATGGCGGCCCACCGTTCCTGCGGCCCAGTTCCCCTCTCTCCTCCCAGCTGGGCAACCAAGCCGCAAAGGTTGTGGGCCGCTACTGTAAAGCATTGTGAGGCGATATATAAGCCTGAAACGCCATTGCTATTTAGAAACTGTTTTAGCATTGATGCTAAATTGAATTGCCTTTTTTCAAGTAACATCCTATTATTAACATTTAATCACTACCTTCCAATATTTTGCCCTGAAGTGGTATTACCAAAACATGTTTCCTCCATCCATATATGATTATATTTCCTAAATAATGGACATTGTGTTTAGCTTCATTCTATTATTTTCAGCAACGAATCGATCCTAGAAAACATGAATGTTTTCCTCGATATTACCCGCCCCACCTAATTTTGTATCATACGCAAATTACTTATACTTCTTAATCTATTAATTAAAAAACCAATGAAAAATACATGCCAGGATTAATCCTGATGGTGCTCTCACTTGTCTCTTTTTATCAGTTTGGTAAGAAATCATGGATGAGCATTATTTGGAAAGCAATTTTGACCCAGGTATTTAATTACTCTGAGATTTATGCTGATTGGGGACAAATAAATAGCAGGTTGATTGAGAATGCTGGTAAAGACTTTAATAGAATGTCATCAGGTACTCTGTTAAGTGCTTTGCTGAAATCAAGACATTGTGTGTAAGGTATTTCCACAAATTAATTAACAAAATATTCAGTAAAAAAATAAGATAAGTTTATAGTCTGCTATGAACTGTGATTGACAAACTCCTGACCCTCCCTAGTAATAGCTACATTGATGTCAAAATACTCAATCTTGTTATGACAATACAGAATTTTCACCGATACTAATTTCAGATAGATAGGTCAATATTTTCCTGGATCTTCTTTTAGTTCCTCATTGAACATAGGGGCACACATGAGTATTAGTAGCAGCATGCTAGAGGTCATGAACCATTTTTAGAAAAAGGTCTAATCAAATCTAGGCATGGCTAGTCTAGTGAAGAGAAGGCCAGGGGAGACATGATAGCAGTCTTCCAATATTTGAGGGGCTGCCACAGAAAGGAAGGGGTCAAGCTATTTTCCAAGGCACCTGAAGGCCAGACAAGGAATAATGGATAAAACTGATGAAGGAGAGATTCAACCTAGAAATAAGGAGACATTTTCTGACATTAAGAATTATCAACCAATGGAACAGCTTGCCTTCAGAAGTTGCAGGAGCTTCATTACCGGAGGCTTTCAAGACGAGACTGGACTGCCATTTGTCAATACATGGTCCAATTTCATGTATCCTTAGCTTAGTTTCAAAACCTTTCCTGAAGTCTGTTAATTAGGAAAGGGAAAAAAAATTGGGGGAAAATGGATCTCCCATATACTGTTGGCTCTAATCTCAGCCGTAGTTTGCTTTAGTTTCATTTACCATGTAGCTATTCCTCCAAAAGAATAGCCTTGGAGAACACTACAGAAGAGAAAAGATGGCTCACTCTTGCTGATACTCTACAAAATGCATGTGAAGTGTGGTTGGCTTATGCAACTGATGTTGATACTTGGTCACTTGGCTGTATTAAATTCAAAAAGATGATTAGATTTTAAGGAAATTCCATGGCATACATCTTCAAATTAAATTTCAGAGACACTGAATCAATAATTAGTGATTTTGAAAAGCTTTTAAATGTTTCATGAGTCAGTTTTTGTCAGATTGCAAAGAGTGTTGCAATTTTCCTTACATATGTTTATCAATGTGTGTGTACAGATGAAATTATAGTATAGGTTGTCTAAAAGTGACATGAATAACTGGCTAATGAATTTTTAACACCATTGCATAACCTACCTATCAATGGGAGGTGGGAGGACAGCAGTATTGCTGTTTGTTTCTCATCCTTCTCTTATAGTTTGCTTAAGAAAGGTTGCCTAGAAAAGGGGGAAAATAGCGTGTCCCATTTATTCTACTGATTTATTCTTTAAATGTTGCTTGCCAATAGGCTGACCAGTGGGTAGGAGTGTGATACCACCTCTCATATCTTGTGCCCAGTTTGTCTGCGGTTCTTCAGCTCTTCTTACCCACTTATGTTCCCTACCTCTCCCCAATATGCAAAATAATATCATCCTGTTTTGTTTCTGATAGTTGTCCCTGTTTGTTTTGGGTTGAATGATATGTCTTCTTCAATGTATGAATAGATCTGGATATCTACATCTGTCTGTCTGTCTCTGTCCCAAAACAAACAGGGACAAGAATCAGAAACAATTAATGGTTAACCTTAACAGTTTCTTCTTCTAGACTGCAGGGGTGTCAAACTGGTGGCCCATGGGCCAGATGCATCACATCCAGGCCACACCCATCCTAGCTCTGCGAAGGGGGAAAATGTTACAATACGTCAAGTGACAGCAACGTGACACCATGAGTTTCACACCTGTGTTCTAGAGATATGTGGTGCAAACTACAAATAGGACATGTCCCCAAAATTCAAGGCAATGCCTGTCAATTTCCTTCTGCCAGTTCCTCTACTTCAGTGGTTTCAATGTGGGGCCCACACCCCACAGGGAATTTGATTTTTAAAGGGGGTAATTGGAACCTTGTTTAAACCATGTTAATGGCTTTTTAGCCTTCCTCCGCATGAGTAGGAGTTCACTTTTTGAATTGTAAGAATTATATGTCACTGGGGGGGGGCAATCAGGATTTTAGATATGCTTAGGTGGGACATGGCCAAAATAAAAGTTGGGAACCACTGCTCTATTTTCTTCTGACTTGTCCAGTGCAGATGCTCATCTGTGAAACATATTGTGTCTTTGCACATTAACATTTATCCACCAGTTTCACTGCATATTGCTTCTGATTCTCAGTTTCACAGTACCTATCTCTGATTCCTTTCAGATATATACTAAGTCTTAGTTGTCTCTGAGATTGGGATAGAGAAAAACGACTAGATGACCAACAAGGTCCCTTCCAACTCTATTAATCTGAGGTGGGGATCTGAGTGAAAGGATCTTGAAAGGCCAATACAGTTGGTCCATATCATTGGTTTCTGAGGACTTTGTTAAAGAAATCCATGTACAAACACACTAACAATCACACATAGTCACAGTTACACTCATACACACACACTGCAATATCAGAACTAGAGTCCCTGCCCTGATCATTGTAGGTCAACAAACTTAAAACAGTTTCTCACTTTAAGTTGAAACATGTCTATAAGGGAAGTCTACAGGTCTTACAACCTATCTCATGGATTATTCTTTATATAGAGATTGCAACGTATGCAAAATCAAGCAGAAACAAGTTTAAGAGGGAATAATGGTTATGTTTTTTTAATGTTTCTTAGAATTTTTTTTTCCAAATGCTTTGTGTATGAAGATAGAGACAAAGCTCAACATTTGACAAAACAGAACTGAAAACCCAGTGAGCTGCAGACTAATTAATAACAAATTCCCACCACAATCTGACTTTATTTTATGAGCAAAGAAATAATTAACATTACATGCTGAATCCACATAAACAGAGCAGCATGCCATGCAAGAATTTCATATCAGAGGAGCTGTAGATGATTCCTTTAACTTTCTTTCGAGGATAAATCCCTTTTTGGTTTTGAAAGAACACATTACATCTTTAATTTCCAGCTTACAAAACCTCACACATAGAGCAGAAAAAAGAATTTGCACAGGAATCCAAATATGGAGATATTGAAAAATACTAGATTAGATGAACTGCGACAGAATAGCAGCAGGAGTTCAACTTTAAAAACAGCAGGATCTTGTTCTTCGCAGGCATGAGTGACATATTGCAAGCAAAATGGGGGATGAGGTAGGATGTTTAGCTGATAAATGCATGCTTTATATTCCAAAAGGATTTGATTTAAAAACTCTGTGAATGTATTGGATTAATCCTACAGGCTTATATTTTTAAAGATTCATTCTTCCTAATTTGAATGAATAAAGAAGAATGTAATCTTAAAGAAGAAATATGAAGCTGGGGTGGGCAATTAATTTTCCCAAGGGACCATATGAGAAACTGGGAAGGCTATTGAGGGCTAAACCAATAGGCTGTGAAGGCATATATGCACATGCATACATAATAAATCAATCCATGTGGCTGGACAGGGACAGCCAAAGGACCCAGGGCTGTAAAATGTCCAGGTCTGATATAGGATAAGTTTCAGAGGACAAGCAGTAGAAGTTTAAACTGGTGCTGTTGAGATTTGTGTATCCTGTTCTAGATCAAAAAAATTCCTAGTTGATTATACTATCCAGCTTTCCCTAATCAACATATCCAACAAGAATTGTTGCCTGGGAATTCTGGGAATGAAAAGTACAAAAAAAGAAATGATTACTTTTTAATGTGCTCTCTGGTTCATGAAAAACAGAATGTTTTCTTTGCATTGGGATATTGAAAGATATAATTTCTCAAGTAAGTCTAATCCAGAGAGGAATAACTATATTTGGTTCTCGTCCTGTCCTCTCAGTCATTATTCCATTTAGTCCTACATAGTTAAAACATTTTAGTACCTGCATTGTATTTGATTTTGTTCTTTCCTCCTCTTACCATTTGTAGGCATGGCCTTTAATCTGTGATATAAATGTCTCTTTTATGTCTCATTTAAGTTTTATTTCATTTGCTACATAGAATACGAGGTGGTGAAATGGCTCAGCAGTTAAGATGCTGGGCTTGTTAGCTGGCAAGCTGGCAGCCCAGATTTGAGACCTGAGCACCACATGAAGGGGTGAGCTCCCAACCTAGCAATTCGAAAACATGCAAATGTGAGTAGATAAATAGGTACCACTTCAGTGTGAAGGCAACAGTGCCCCATGATGTCATGCTGGTCACATGATGTGGAAATGTCTTTGGACAGCGTTGGCTTAATGGCCTTGAAATGGAGATGAGTACTCCCCTCCCCTATCGTCAGCAATGACTAGCTGAGTAAAATCCACAGGGACTCCTTACCTTTTTTACACTGAATACAGCATGTTGAAAAAGCATGAGTATCATTTCTGATGTTGCTGAATTACATTTCCTAGCATGTCTCCCTATTGGACTTACTGGATGAGACTACTGAGAATTGTAGTTCAGAAACATTTGGTGGGCCACAGTTTGAACACACCTATATTACAACATTGTTCTTCTCTTTGAGGTGACTTTTAAATAAATCACCTTTTCCTTTCCACCACCCCTGAACCTCCCGTGAAAGGTTTATTGAGTTTTCATATAATAAAAGATTGCCAATATAAATAATTTTCTGTACACTGAAAATTGAAATGAAAAGGTTAAAATCTGATAAAGTAAGTGGTGACTGTGATTCATATCTAACCACACTTTTAAGTTACTATAATGCACTGTACATGAGGCTGGCTCAGAAAATAACTCATAAACAATAATTGGTCAAAAATACAACATGCCTGATGCTAATGGACATAAAATATTTTAGCAGCAAAATACCAGATCCTTGGGTAGATTTGTCCAAAGATTTCCAAGTTTAAATGGAAGCATGGTTTTTCACCTGAGCCCTGTATTGCTCAGTTTCCACATGTTTTTGGGACTGTCTGTCAAAAGTTAAAATAAGAAATGGTTGGAGTCCTGAGCACATGAAAGGTAAAAGGGTCAGGAACGTAAAAGCAGATTCTGAAAACAATTTTAATTCAGTGGACTTTTTGTAGAGGAACCCAGAGATGACCTTGGAGAAGATATGTGGGGACTGATAGTAAAACATGAAGTCAACCTGAAAAACACACAATTGATTTTAACCAAAAGTCTGAGAAGTGATACATATGTTCTTCTTGGAAAAACAAGAAAGGGTGAGAAAGAAACTCAACGTTGTCCCACTTTGATTTTCTATGGTATACGTGGAGAGAAGGGGAAATCCTTCACACTTTCAAGATTGATGTCAGACTTTTGAGGGTCCTGCTAAAAGAAAATAATCATGTGATGGAGTTGAACTTGGTCTCATTTACCTATTAATGTAGACTTGCCCAATTTTTGTTTCCACTCCATGAAGTATGATGAGGTTTGCAAGAACTGTATATAAGAATATGTACACATGGAGAGCATATAAGAAACAAAGCATTTTATTAAGAATAATCCCTTGCAAATGTATATAAAGAATTAAACTAAAGAAACAAAATAAAATGCTTAAATATATGTGTTTGTGTTTTTCTGAACTGATTTTAAATACAACTGCCCATGGATATAAAATGAAATGAATCAAATTATCAAAATGCTGCCATGCCACAACCTTTTTAACAGAATAACAGAATAATAACAGAAAATCGGAGTTGGAAGGGACCTTGGATGTCTTCTAATCCAACCCCTGTTCTCATGTAGAATCTAAACATTTTATAGCCTTATAGCCTTATTGTTAGGAGAGACCTCTTTTCTTGTTCAGTGACAATTTGTATATTAATTGACTAAATGAATTAATTGTTACATGAACTTAAACAAAGTAGATAACGAAGGTAATGGCTTCATTATGATTACATTAATAGTCGTTTACTACATTTTCTATGATAGCATTTATTATAAGCATTACAGTACATATATTATTCTGCATATTATTTCATAATATTTGTTATGCTTTGATATATTATGTATTTTATGAACTTTGCAGATGAGAAGCAGTATATGAATATATAGATGGGATGGATTAATTGTTCTCACAGGTGGTCATAGATAAATAGCAATAATATTTCTAAATGGTAGTATTTCTCAGAATTGTAACATAAAGGTTCTGCTGGTTCTAAAAGGTATTTTATTGATGAATGAAAAGATAATCATCTCTGGATTTATTTTATATTAAATTACATGTCAATGATCCCTTGACTTGACAGCATTAATTTAATTAACATTTAATTCTTCTATTCCTTGTTTTTAATCTTTGCTCTTTCAGTTTGTAATATGAAATCTCACAAAGCTTCTGAACAAATTAAGCTAGATCCTGCAGATTCAAAATGTATATGTTCCACAGTTCATTTTAATGGTATAATTATGGTATTTTAAACATGTGAAATGAAAGGTTATTATTCGATGTAAATGTTCTAAAAAGAAAACTAAAAATAAGCCTGTGTTTCTTTGGAATTTTATACAATATGTTTAGTGAGAGCTGTCCTTGACCTTGGACACTGAATGATTATACCGAATAATATAGTGCTGTTACAGTTTTTGAAATCACAGAGATACCTTTATGTGCAGTTTAGTAAAGGCTTAATTTAGATTTAGTGTGCTGTGTAGCTAATCAGTGGTGGGAACTTAACTGACAGCAATTTAACATGATTAGGGAAGGTAATTGCATAATTAGCAGTAGTGTTTATAAATGCAGAAGGATATTTTTATTGGGAGGAAAAAAAACTAATTGCTTTCATACTAAGAAGAAAGCTAAATAAATAGGTTTGTTGTCACAGGTTAAGAGGATATGCTCCACTTCTTTAAGAAATATATTTGTTTAGTGGTTTTGATTTTCTATTTTGTTTTAAAACCATATAAAGTAGACTGCTATGTAAATATAGCCAGTGTATCAAATAGTGGTTTTGAAATCTAAGCAGATCTCAACAGACATGGCTTTTTGATGATCCAAAAGATATTTGGATGACTTTTAAATTATAGACTGTATAATGGTATTTTAAGGGCTCCTCCATGTATTGTTGTTTTGTCCCAAGCCACCATTTCCATGGTTCTTTTGCTTCCTATATTTCATAGCTTTCTCTGTATATATGGAATTGTGATTATCCAAAAAAGCTAGTTGCTGATTTCAGTATAAAACTCACTATACCATTCAGTTACTTGAGCCCTTTGAGACATAATTTTAGTCTCCCAGCAAAATGCCCCATCTACTGGCCAATTTGATTATGTCAAAACTACCCCATTTCTAACTACTGTAGGGATTTTCAGTCTTTCTGATCATATTCCTATCAAAGGAGAAGCTTCCCTCTCCCCACCTTTTGAAATGCATGGTGTTTTTGGCACTTTTCTCTTATTGGGAACTTCAGTCATTCTTTTCCAGCTCAGGACCTGTTTTGTGGGAGAGATTTCTCAACTCAAGAAACTCCCATACAACGTATAATTTGGCCAAACAAATGTAATAGTTTTAAGAATGGTTTCCCAGGGATGTTTTCTAGCTGACTTGGTTCAGTTCTTACAAACCAGTTGTTACATTTTCTTTGGAAGAGCAGGGAGTCTCTCCCTCTCCCTCTCTCCCTCTCTCTCTCTCTTACACACACACACACACACACGAACAGACATGCACACACCAGAGCTGCGTGTGCGCTTTGCAGTACTTTTAAAAAGTTGCTTTTACAAAAAACAAGATGGCGGCACCTATGGCGCTGCCGAGAGAACCAGCTCAGGAGCATGGCAGGCCCGGGTCACTAACGGTCCCAGCGAACTGGGCTGCCAAGTTACTAATGGTTCCATAGAACTGGACTGAACAGGTAGGAACCCACCTCTGGCACACACATGTACACACATGCAGTTATCACAGACAATTGTTTTCCTATCTACCGGTATTAACAGTCCCTCATCAGTAAGACAACTGGTTTTCTTTCTTAAATCTTAAAAGCACAATGTATATCTCTTCTTGTAGCATCAACAACTTAATCCAGCTTCTCATTATCACTCTGATATGACACACAGGAAAACCCTGGAGCCAAATACCTGAAGAAGCTCCAAGTCTCAGATGTGATTAAATTGCAGTCTTCCCAACTCATGATGGTGTTTCTGCTGCTAAGAGCACTCTGGGAAATGTAGTATTACGGGCAGCTGGACTTGGACAGGACTCATTTCCTCCTGGAAAACTGATTTATTCCTTTCCCCTCAAAGCTTTTCTTTGATATAATTCCTCCAAGAGTAGTTCCCCCCCCCAGTTGAGATAAAAACACTTTGGTGGATGTGTGCAAAAGAGCATTGGGATCTGGAATATATTTCTCCTCAGGCAGAGTAAAGAAATCCCTTGGAAATGAAGAGCTTCAATGTGGAAGTGCTGACTCATGCAAACTTTGTTCAAGTTTTGGATAGACTGATATTTGTTCTCAATATCTTATTTGTTATCTGGTCAGAAAGCATATGTAGTACACTTAAAATCATTTGCCAACCAATGAAACAATGAATGCAGGAAACCCTAGCCCATGGGTGTCAAACTCGATCGTGTCATGTGACGTATTGTGATGTATCACAATGTTTTTTGCCTTTGTGGAGCCGGTGTGGGCATAGCCTGCGTGTGATACATCCAGCCCATGGGCCACCAGTTTGACACCAAATTGACATTCAGACCTGTGTATTCTATACTGTTTCTGCTTTTATGCATCGGTTTTGCTTAGTTTCATGTTCTGGCAAAACATTACATGTCAGCTTTGTTTTTCTTGACTAGATGATCCAGTCACTGTTGGAGGCACATGGCCACGGCAAAATCACATGCAGTACATTGATCACCAGTCCAACCTTTGCCTAGAATGTGATCCCCAGTTCCTTCAAGAGATCCAACTTTATCTGTCTTAAAGAAGAGGAGGAAGGAGTCATCTGAAATAACCAAGCATCAGAGCTTTAACACCAGAGCAGGTTCAATCCAAATTTATAAATATCCTACATAATGACTTTTATTTTCAGGTGATCCTTGTAACCGTATAAATTCATTTCCTAGGAAATCCCCAACTGGAAAGTTATTGCAACTGGAAAGTTATATGGAGATTTTCAGTCATCCAGGTCATGGTTGTCCCAAAGGTACTTTTTCAAGTGGCAACTGGACTTTCTGGGTTTTTTTCTTTGAAGATGCTACGTTTCACATCCAGAGCTGAAGAAGCATCTTCCCAAAAAAAAAAAAAAGCAGAAAGTCCAGTTGCCTCTTGAAAAAGCACCTTTGGGACAACTGGAATGTTAGATTTCTCTCAAGCTTCTAGATGTGCAAGGAAAATGTAGTTTCCTTGCACATTTTCTCCTTCACCACAAGGAAGAGAGATTTGATATGGACAAGGCATTCGGAGTTTCACTTACTGGTTTAAGGACTGCCCCCTGGGAGACTAGCAGAGCCCACCCAAAATCTGGAATATGTCCAGTTTTTTCTCTTAGCAGAAGGTGAACCTCTGACCCTGGCAGCCCGAGGCAAAAGTGCTGCCTACTGAGCCACTGATACCATGCCATCAGCAAGTTGAAAGACCAGCTGCAGACTTCAGAGAGATAATTATTTCAATGTGTAAAGAATTGTTGTGGAAATGCAGCTCACACAGATGGCATGACAAAATGGTTGTGTTGATTATATATATATATGTGTGTGTGTGTATGTATATATGTATGTATATATGTTTATACACACACACACACACACACACACGTATGTATTCCACTTACTAATAAACTTAAGAAGGATTGCCATTCATTGAGATTAAAGTTTCAAAGTCATTTGAAATGAGTGTCAGACCTAAAATGGCCCTTGTTATTAACTGAATTTATTAATATTTATAAATATAACTTTTTTGGATTATTGAATGAGAGTTGCAATACATGAATGGAAATCACAGACAGTTGTAAGCAGGAACAAAAACAATGAACTTTGGACAAGGAAATGAACATTTTGATCATGCTGAGGTGTTTTTGTTTTAGTGAATCAGGGTCAATGCGCTGTACACGCTTATTTGAATATAAATGTAATGATCTCATTGAGTTCTGAGTAAACACAGGTAGGATTGCACTGTAAAGCGTGATAAAAGTGTCCTGCAGTTCTTTCTATTTTTATGTCAATGTAACATAATCTTCAAAATTTCTGGATAATCTTTTTAGCTGTAATCATTTAGATAGCTTCCTATTCAGTAGCCACAGAAAACTCTTATACTAGATCTGGATCCAATTCTGCTTTAGCCATATAATGAAATCAAGGAAATAGCCACAAATGGCAAATTCCCCTACTTTCAATTGGACTAAACAGATTCAGAAACACTCCCAACCCCCTTAATATTTTTTAAATGACAGCTAATCTAATTTATTTTCAGTGCTGAAATTGTTGACAAATTAATAATCATATAGATTTTTTTTAAAGATAATGTGATTATGGCCGCTTGACAGTGTTATATGCTTTGCTGACATGTTTACACATGACAAAAGAATGGCCAATTGTAGCTCTTTATTACCTCTATATAATATGATTTACAACATTAGGAAATGTGTGAGTCAGTTTATTCCTTTCCAGTAAGGAGCTGAATGCACAACAGACCTTCCTCTGTGATACTAAAGAAACAAGTAAAAATGTGCTATATACATGTTATAAACAAATAAATTTATCTTAATAGAACACAGGGCATCATTTTGCTTTGTAAAATTGTTAGTTTGCAGATTATTTCATTTATTGACATATGGCAGTAATAGCAAAATTAATCTTATAACATGACAAAAGCAATGTGATAAGACATTTTGCGATCCCAATAATCGCGGAGTACTTTCATCATGCAGCTAACTTATGCTGCATACTGCAATAGCTTTGTTTTATTTTTGGAAAAGAAAAATGATATTAGGGTAAGGAATTAAAAGTAGTATTATCACTAATGTATGTAGAATGTACTAATATTTCTTGATGTGCTCTTGAGGACAGGTACTTGTATATGTTTTCCCTGTTGTGGTTATAACAGTATTCAACAGTGCTTAAATATTTTCTGCACTATTATAAGCAACCCTAGAACACTGAGCCCACTACCCACAATACACATTCTTGGATGCCAATGTCTATGTGGCTGGGAATGAAACCCAAGTTATATGAAACCCAAGTCTCCACTTCCTTACAATATAGTCTGAATATAGCTTCAAGTATTTGATAAGCTTTTGAATGAAGGTAAATATATGTGTCCTGGGATAATGTTGCAGGATCCAATCTGAGTCAGTCCCTTATTCTTTCAAGCTTTTGGGCTTATGCTGGAGCTTATCATTGTTAAGGCCTCTTGGGGCATTTTCTGGTCCTAAGTATTAATGCATCCTATTAACCACATATCCATAATACATTCTGATAATACATTCAGTAGGTGGGTTCCTACTGGTTCTAACCGGTTCTTTAGAACATTAGTAACTCGGTGATGACATAATGGAGCCGGTTCCTTCAGTGTCTCCGTGGGTGCCGTCATTTTGGATTTTGCTTCTGCGCATGTGCAGAAGCTATTTTTTGATTGCTGCAGGAGGGCGTGCGAGGCGCGACCCTGAGCAAACCAGCAACAAAATGACCCACAACCCACCCCTGGTTCTGATAAATGTAATGTGAGATTTACATGAATTGTGCTGTTCAGAAGGGAGACAATGATGACAACATATTGCAACTTTTATTCTCCGTAATGCTACCTGTAAATTGGGGAGTTGAAGCGCAGATGCACATTATACAAAAATGACATGAATATCTAATACTAACAATGGCGGTATAGAGCATACTTTTCAGATGATAGAGTTGTCAGAAGGGCAAGGATAAAATCTTGTAGTTAGGCTTCACCTTGTCCTTACACTGCCTCTGTCCGTAGTTCTCTTGAGATTATCTACAAAGAGACCATTTGCAAGGTAATTTTGACATGTTCATTTCTCCACTAGAAGGCTTCTGGAATCTATTATGAATTTTGAATTGATGTCACAAACAGTAACAGATGTTGCGCTCCAGGTGGGGGTTGAAGAGGGGTGGTGGTATTTTTTCCTGCTTCATAACTTACCTGCCTGAGGAACAAGCATTTTGCCTGCTGTTTTGTCCATTTCTTTATGGGTTAAGGCAACTTGGTACCCTTCAGATATTTTAGATTATTATTTCTATAATCTATTCCCATTGGCGATATTACTTAAAATGTTGAGATTTAGTCCAAAGTACCCAGAGAATACCAAATTGCTTTGTGGTGTTTCAGCTGCTCTTCTATAGGAAATATTGGAAAGCTAGAATATTCATTTTTTGAAGACAGTTAGACATACCTTATTTTTCGGAGTATAAAATGTACTCCCCCCCCTAAAGAGGCTGTAAACCTGGGTGCG
>JANHFT010003370.1:329809-344460 GCA_032467955.1 Pseudoxenodon macrops | reverse complement strand
AGCTTGTTTTCGGCCTTTTTAAAATTTAATTTAATTATTTTATTTATTTATTTATTTTTCTGCGCATGCGCAGAAGCTGAATTTCCGGCACTGCGCCTGTGTCGCCATCTTGTTTTTGACCTTTTTTCGCGTGTGAGATTTTTTAAAAACGTTTTTTCGGATTTTTTTTCTTCTGCACATGCGCAGAAGCTGAATTTCAGGCACTGCACATGCATCGCCATGTTGTTTTCGGCCTTTTTAAAAAAAATCGGGGCTTTTTTTTACTGCGCATGCATGCGCGCGCACGTTGCACGCACACACGCACACACACACAAGGCGCTCCCACACGAGGCGCAGGAGGCAGCAAACTGCCAGCAAGGTAAATTTAGAACCTACTCCTGCATTACATATATATTTTTCTAATGCGTTTACTTTTTATCTGTCTGTGTGTTTTACATATATTTATTTCTCTGAAGAACTGCTTGTAACATTTAGGGATTTGTAAATGCTCATTATAAAATAAATAATAATTGCTTTCAAACTTGTTAATTTGGGAAGTGCCAATTAGGTAGATTCTTATTAAAATGTTAAGTGCATCCTCAACAAATTTCAGCTTGAAAATAATTTAACAAACTCTTTTCCCACCTGTTAAAGGAACTTGTTTTCTTCTCACAATATTTCTTCATCCTGGAGTAGCATATGAGGATCAATAAATACCAAGATCCTTAACCTGACCCTATTTTTCTGGTTCTCCAAAGTTTGCAAGATTTTAGTTAATATAATTACTCATAATGGCCTAAAACAGTGTTGCATCAATCTAATTCAAACCTACAGTCAGCACTATAGGCTCGACACTCATTGAGGTTGTCTTTCCATACATTTCAACCCTACCTACCTCAAAGGGTTATTGTCAGAGTGGGATTCAAACACTTTACCTACTGGTTCGTCCAGCACTGACAATGCGTGAGCCTTCCACGCATGCGCTTTGCTCATACACGCGGCTTGCACGCATGCGTGCAGCTTAGAAAACATGGCTAAATAGGACTAAATAACCATAAACCGCAGGTTGCTACTATCAGTTCGCCTGAACCAGTCTGAATCGGTTGAATACCACCTCTGCTTATTGTGTAAATTGCCTTGAACTTCTGAAGATAAGATGGAATATTATGAAGACATGGATAAAATACATGTGGCTATCACGATGCTGCTTGATGGATATATAATAAAAGCATTATGAACTTCTGCTATACCAAAATCCCCTGAACTGGAAAAGTGGACTTTACAGGGCTGCACTCAACAGAGTCTACTGCTTCCTCATAACTTTGATTATATATTTATTTTTTTTCCATTAAAAAAAAAAAAGTCTTTTTCGGAGTATAAGACGCACCTGAGTAGAAGACGCACCTTAATTTTTGGGGAGGAAAATAGGGGGGGGGGAAATCTGCCTACCAGATATTCATCTGGTCAGCTTCAGCACATTATTTTATCCCCTGGTTAGGGCTGAAAAAAAAGCTTCTTCGGAGGGAGTAGCAATGAAAAAAGCCTGCAAATCCGGGAAAACCGTTAGCACCTTGTTAGGCCTGAAAAAAAGCTTCTTCAGAAGGAGTAGCAATGAAAAAAGCCTGCAAAGATCGCTTCACCTGCGTCGTTAGGTCTGAAAAAAAGCTTCAAAAAAGCTACAATCTGAATATAAGACACACCCAAATTATCAGCCTCTTTTGGGAGGGGGGAGAAGTGCATTTTATAATCCGAAAAATATAGTATATTCCACATCACTCCCAAGTTGCAAGGCCTGAGCCTGAGTTCGTTTAGGGAAAACCCTAAAACAATGACTGACTTGCCTAGCAGGCCCTGAGGCAAGACTATTTGTGGCCCTGTGCTGATATCCACCCTTTATTACTTCATTTTTGATGTTTCCTTCCTTTCTCTCTCTCATTTATTACAGGATGTGTTTTTTTTAACTTGCTTTTCTGATTGCTTAGTCATTTACACAAGTGCAGCAGTTTATGAACTGAATGAATGAATAAATATTCAAAATGAATTCCATAGGGTTTACTTTCAGGAAAATGGGCAAAAATCCTTTCAGTACTTCCCTTCCTCTTAGGAATTCAAGAATTGTTTTTTATTGGAAGGCCCCTTTTATTTTTCTAAAATGATTTACTATATTTTTTGTGTAATTTTTAGTTGGAGACATGCTGTTTTAATTTCATTTTTATTTCAGTGAATTTGATTTTTTTAATAGCAATATTTACTAGTTTTGTTTGAAAAGAACAGAATGGAATCAGTGCATCTAGTATATTCATAATTCTAGATGATCTGATTCAGCCTTGCCTATTTCCATCGATCTGTTCTTCTCGCCCTCTTTAACTTCCTGTACTAGCACTAATGTTTGCTTGGTTTTAGTCATTCCTGCTACCCTTTGTTAGCTCCCAATCCATCTTTAGATTTCTAATATCCACTTTCTCCTTTGGCTATTATAAGCTCTCAAGAAACTTAGGTAAACATTTATACTAGTGTGAGGAGTCAGGGGAGAAGGGGTCAAACCAGAAAGCAAGGAATAAAAAGAAAAAGAGGAATAGCATGTTCTCAGATCCTCTGTTCACCTACACACACTGATCCCATCAGAACCTTACTTGGTATGATGATGGGAAGCAGAAATTGATGACAAAAATCAGTTATTCTCTTGTCCTTATACATTCTTTTTTATGGCTGTTTTTGTGTGTGCACATTCTTTAGCATATTATCAGTGTTACTTAAATGCTGAGCAACAGTTGTAGATGCAGGAATGACAGCAAAAGAGAGAAAAATATAGATTTCTGAGATAGTCAGCCAAGTCAGCTAAATTTATCTTTTTGCCCCACCAGCTCCTAAAGGGAATCCAATTCTAAATGTTACTTGGGGTGAAAAGGGGAAATAATCTTGGCTGGTTTTTTCTTCCCCATAGAGATTTCCATGGACACTGTCTTCTCCTGTCTCTGCTCTCCTGGAAAAGAATGGGAGCAGATTTTTAGTATGCCTTGAGGATTCAGTAAACACACCTCTCTTTCTATTAGTAGGATATTTTTTTTACCAGAGCTGGAGACTTCTTCTCCCACAAAATATTATTTGATTGACAAGAGGCTTAATTTTGATCCAAAACATTAAGGATGTAAATGAACAAATAAAGACGGTCGGCTGCAGTTGTGGTTATGTTCAGATTGTACCTATTCAAGGTCCATTTTTATTGCAGACAGGACATGAAAGTTTTGAAACAGTAGAGGTTGGAAATAAAGTCATAATGTATATTCTCAACTTCTTCTCCGTCATGATGCTAATTTGAGTTCATACATTATCCTAAGCCATTTTTCAACCACATATAGTTGTATATGTCAAAATGGCTGGTTTGTGCAATCCACAGAACCATAACCTACAAAAGCACAGTCACACAAGAGGCAAAATTTAAAAACTCAAACCACATTATGGCTTTGTGTGATATCTGAACCAACCAGCTATGTTCTGCTCAAATCTAAGGGCATAAAGAATTTAGGCACAAATAAATGAAAGGAACACCTGGAAAGAATAGGAAAATGGAGCTGTTGCACAAAGAGAGGAAATGAAAGAGGAATGGGGAAAGCAGAGCAACCTACAATGAGAAGGCCAAACTTTTTCCATTCTTTGAGTTCTTTTCCTTCGGAAATAATGGAATCCAATTATACAGTTTCATAAATAATAAAAATAATAATAATTTAAAACAGATCTCCCCAGGAAGGTACAACTGGGCGGGAATGGTTGGCTTTCGAGAATTGTTCTTGTTGTTTGGAATTCACTTTCCAAAAGTGAGCATTAATGTTAACTGATTCAAGTACAACTGGGAGTCTACAGACATTACCCAGTGCTAATGATTTCATTATATCCACAGAGTGAAATACATCCACTTTCATCATTATTGTTTAATAAAACATATATAAACAAAATAATGCTGCTTTTGGGTGATAGCCTTGCCTGTTTTTGAAATAGAAAAAAATCTTTTTCATATATTATTTTTTGAGGGGAAGATGTATTATCTTTTCTTTTCTTTGTCTATCACTTTTATCTTTGCATTTTTCTTTCCTGACCCTTTTTATTTTTTAACAATGAGAGCAGTTTGAAGTCAACAGGACACCATATATACCAAGCCAACTCTTTTGAGGGATCTTTGTGAGAGGGTCATTCGTTAAACTAATATTCGAAACAGCAATCCTAGATAAAACCCATTTTCTTTGTTTTATTTTCACTATCTATTGAGATAGAATAGTGAACAAGTTCTTTTGAACAGTGCATGAAGTTTAATCCATTGCTAAACAATTTGAAGTGCCTTATATGCAACTATGCCCTTTGTTTTATAAATCAAAAAGATAAAATATAGGAAATAATGCAAGTTATGTATTTGGGGATTTTTAAGAGTTCTCATTTATGTATATTAATTATTCATTATTAACTGTTATTAATTATTTGGCAGCGAGCAATAAACTGTCTTTACTTTATCAGTTGGTTGAAGTTGTAGGATTGCCTGTCTGACAAGAATTCTGTCTTATTTAAGCAGACAGCTCTCTTTTATTTCATCTCAGGTTTACAGCAGCCCAAAAGAAATCCTTATAGGGTTGCAGCCTTAATTATATGAAATAGTCCATTAAAAACAATAAAAGTTAAGTGACATATGATTTTAGTTAGAATGCCACATTTCACACTAAGCCACAATGTTGTTAATTTTGAAATTTAAGTCATCGTTTATGTCTTGGCTTATTGTGTAAACCTAACCCATGGTGCCATCAGTTATCTTCTGTCAACCCTGAAGCAAACCTGGCTGAGGCTATCTTTATGGCTTCAGGTTGTCACAAGAGAAGGAGGGGGAGAAAATAGTTAGCTGGGGTTGTTTAGTCAAAACAAAAAGTTTTCCTGTGGGAACCAAGGACATTTCAACAGGTGACAGGGAAGAGGAGTAGTAGAGTAACCATGCAACCAGTTGGCACTTTCATTGGACAATGTGACTGATGGCTGAGGAGGGGGGAAAGGGGAAGTTTCCTTTTTTTAATTAGGTAAAAACTTTCAGAGTCAGTTTTCACCAGTTGCGCCAATAGGTTATATGCAATAAACTGTTCTTTGAGGAATTTATCTGCCTCGGAGTTCTGCTTTCAATGGGTGCATTATTTGGACTGCTGACATCTTATTTTATATTCGAACCAAGCTTAAGAATGACTAACACTGGATAGTTCAGGCATATATAACCATCGAGCTTTTCCCTTTCATGACAACCAGTAGAGAAAGGGAATAAGATAAAATGAACCAAAGAAAATAAAGTAAAATAAAATGGTTTTCCTTCAGGCAATGGGAGGAGCAGTGATTGGATCCTGGATGGCCTCAATATTTTACAATTGGTCCATCAAGGACAACAATGATTCAGTTTCAGGATGTTTTTGTGAAGTCCAGTGGCAGTGATGTGGAAAGGATCTTAGTAATTGTCTGATTCCTCTGTGCAACTGCTCTTCCCATAAGAAAGTTTTTTTTCTCCCTAACATTCAGCCAAGAATCTCCTTTAGCACAAACTGTTAGTGACTGCTTACCTTCTTTGCCAAGGGTACAAGGAAGCCCATAAAAGATAGGGAAATTATTTGCTTTGGCTTAAACCCAGACATTACCTTGCTGTCTTTTCTTTTTATGACACTTTGAACCGCTCTTAAGCAATAAAGGGAAAGAAAAAATTGAGAAGATTGCATACAACTGTGGACCACAATTTTCTACATGGGAATCAAAGAAAAAGCATCAGAAAAGGATTCCTGCGCAAAGAACAAACAGTCAAATTGCTTGCAGTGTTGAAGTAACACCCAACGGCAGACATCTCTCCACAAAGAGGGAAATGTTGCCAAATGAACAGAAGAGAAAAACAGCTGCTTTGGATAATCTTTTGTGATGTTTATTAGATTAATATTTCTCTTTTTCCCCTGCTGAGCTTAATAAGTTTAATTATTTTCCTCAATGGACAAAGGAGAAAAAGCAACTATTAGTGATAAATCCAAACATTGCCAAAGCAATTTACATACTTTTTGGCTAGTGAAGAGAGGAGAAGGGTGTGTTTTTTAAAGAGTCTTTATCTATTCTGACTACCCTTTTACATATTGTTGCCTTCCAAAATGGGTTTGACCAACCAGTGTTGGCTGGAGGATTATGGGAGTTGAAGTCCAACACATCTGGAAATCATCAGATTGAGCAAGGTTAGTCTGTAGTGTATTGAAGTCATAAAATGCCACATTTAAAAATAAAAAAGAACACTAGCAGCTCATTTCATTGCCAGCACTTGCTAACCGTCAGTAGTATAAACAGATAAAGAATGTTAAGGATAGAACAATTGCCATGATCAAGTGGAAATCTTCTTTCTGTGATTTTTTTTTGGGGGGTTGCTTTTGTGCAAAATATTACTGGATGACACCATATACAGAAAACCACACTAACAACATCCAGGACTACTTGCTGTGGTGTGTTTCTGACTCGGAAACCATATTTCTACGGTAAAAGAAATATTCGGTGATCTGTTATTTGTGAATAGCCTTCGAATAATACTTTCACCTTAATCAATCACCAACCAAACTCTTCAGTGATGTTGTTCAATCGTTACGTTCAGCAGACAAGATTTTGGCTCTATTATGGAGAGAGGAAGGACCTCCAAAGCAATTCCTCAACTCCTCCTAAAGCAGGCCATCATCAGAAATCCTGATCTTTTCTTAGAGATTAAAAGCATTCCTCTCCACTGAGCACTTAGCAAATGTGTGTATCATAACTATGTTATGTCATCTGTGATTGTTGGATTCGTCTCTGGAATTTTGAACTGTATTATTTGTTTAATAGACCAAACCTGATTCCTGCAAGCCTCCATAGTTCTTTCACCATTAGGCATCTGAAATAATTCTTAAGTTATGTATTTGCTTTCATACTGGTTTCCTTCAATCAATTGAAAATTAAAGATGATGATAATCGAGCACAATTGAGAAAGGGCAAAATGTAAAATATTTCAAAATCCTTAGTTCTCAAATTTGAAGCAAGTTGTTTCTTCAGATCTGAAAGTGTCATAGCAGTTTCCTTCATTTCATACAATTCATTCTTTTGCTGTTGAATCACTATTTTTAAATTTAATATCTAAAGCCTGGAGTTGAATTGCATTTTGAAATCTTTCCACGATTATGTAATTCTAAGTTTTATTATACAAAAATTACAGATTTTACATAAAGTTTATATTAAATAAAATATAAATAAATACAAATTATACTTATATTATATAAATCTGTATAAAATAGGTGAATCAGAGGCAAGGCAGAAAGAGCCTTCATATCATTTATAAATCATTTCCCTCATGTTCCTTCTCCAGATTTAGTATTTAAATCCCATTAGAAATTTAAAATCTTCCATTGAGTAGTTGATATCTCCTTTTGATGGCTGGATCAAATTTAAATATTGATCAAAATGCAGTATAGTTTTCTTTTCTTTTTTTGAATCATGTTTTTAAGTAGTTTTCTAAGTAAATAAGATGTCCTTGCTATGTATTTTTACACAAATTTAAATTATTGTGAACTACCAGATATTCTATTGTATTCATTATTTATCAGGAGAAAAGCTAAACATTTGAACCTGAGTGGGTATTATTCACATCAGATTGATTTTAATTGGTAGGTCATATTTTTTAAATAAATATAAATTTTCAGCTTTCAGTACAAATTTCAAACTAAAAATTTGATAATTCATTTCCCCTTTCTATCATATTGCAAGTAAACAGCAAATGATCATTATGGTAACAATTGTCACTTGAGTTGGAAAGCTTATTTTACTGCTGAAATGTTTGAATGCTAACAGTTGTTTCTGATTTTCACAAATATAAACTCTAACAGTCATATCATCCCAGAATTTCCAGGAAGCTGCATTAATTCATTGACTAGATGTTTCTGTCTTATTGTCTTTCATGTAAAAGTGTTCAGGATTTTGTTTGTACTAAATTTTCCATTTGCACAGCTCTGACTATTGTATTAGTACAAACAAAACTACACTCCTTCAGTGATAATCTCATTAGATGTGCCTCCGCATTTTGAACTCCAAGTTTTGAGGGATACAGTATATACAGTACACTAAGGGTAGAAGGATCCATATGTTTATTGCATAGAAAAGTCTTGGGCAATTTTTTTCTTTTTAAGAATCAAACCTAGGTGAATTAATAAGAATGTTAGAACTGTTTGTTCCTAAAAGTTAAGATTTGGGAACTACGGTAATTATGATCATGGTTTGAGATCATTAAAATTTCTGCCTATGGTCCTAAGTCAGAAGGTTTACTTGTTACAAGTAATTAAACCGATAAATGGAAGGTAATCAAGCAAAGGTTCATTATGATATAACTTATGGCATAATCAAACTCATGGACTACATTTTTTTCCTTTCTACTGTGCAGTTCTTGAAGGAAGAGCCATTCCTATGCTCTTTCAGTCAGGTTTCAGTCCTGAATTATGGGACAGAAATGGTATTGGACACACTTGTGGATGATCCCAGATGAGACTGGGATGGGGTAGTGCCCTTTTGCAATGCCTGGAGAGGCCTGGATGAGGAACAACAAGCTTCAATTGAACACTTGTAAGATGGAGTGGCTCTGGATACATGGAGTTTCAAGATCCAGAAGTTTATCATCTTTAGTTCTGGATAGGAACTAACCCCAGACAGATCTAGTGCACAACTTGGGGGTTCTCTTTGAGTTACAATTCTTGCTCAAAGAGCAGGTGGAAATCATGGCTGGTAGACCCTTTGCACAAATTCGATTATGCACCAACTGTGCCCTTTGCTAGATTGTAAGGGCTCAGTCACTCATGCCCTGGTCGTCACTCACTTGCATCCTTGCAATGTGTTCTTCATGGAGCTACCCTTGACAAGTATTTTGAAGTCTTAATTGGTCTAGAATGTACCAGCATGTACAGTATAGCTTTGCAGGCTTCTAAGGTAGCACATTTAACACCATTGTTACCTGAGCTGCACTGTTTGCTTCCAGGTCCAATCCAAAGTGTTGGTCATTATCTTTAAAATCCTTTATGATGTGGGTCCAGGGTATCTGGGGAGCTGTCTTGCCCCAATGGAATTGGTCCACTCCACTCATGCTGGCAGAAAAGGCCTACTGTGGATCCCACTAGCCAAAGAATTGTGGCTGGTGAAATCCAGAAGAAGAGCCTTTTCTGCTATGGCCCCTGCACTTTGGAACATCCTGCCGCAGATAATGAGGTCTACCCCGACCTTTCTGGCCTTCAGGAAATGCCTTAAAACTTGGCTATGTCAGTTAGCATGGGGCCTGAAGTAGAAGCTGTTGGCGAGAAGTGGTTAGTGTAGTAACAGAGAAGCCAACACCACTTCTCCTCTCTAAATCTGTGGTTCTTAATCTCTGTTTTATTTAATAGTGCTGAATTTCTGGAATTTCTTGTTTTAATATCCTGTAATTTTAATCTGTTTTTACATTTTATAATTGTTTTAAGTCTATTTTCCAAAGTACCTGAGGATAGGACAAGAAGCAATGGGTGGAAACTAATCAAGGAGAGAAGCAACTTAGAACTAAGGAGAAATTTCTTGACAATTAGAACAATTAATCAGTGGAACAATTTGCCTCCAGAATGCTCAAACACTGGACGTTTTTAAGAAGATGTTGGATAACGATTTGTCTGAAGTGGTGTAAGGTTTCCTGCCTGGGCAGGGGGTTGTACTAGAAGACCTCCAAGGTCCTTTCCAACTTTGTTATTATATATTATATATTGGCCCAAAATCGACCAGCTAACTTTCATGTGAAAAAGAGGTACTAGAACTCACATTCTCCTGATGATTGGCCCAAACTCACCCAGCTGCCTTTCATGCCTAAAGTGGGACTAGAACTCACAGTCTCCTGCTAAATTGACCCACATTGCCTAGAGCGATTCTCTACAGATGCTACACCCACCGTGATTGCAGCCTTGTCTACATGATGTTGGTACCAGGAATGTGGGCAGTCTTGAATCTGTTGTGCTTCTGTTTTCCAAGCAGTCAACGATCCAGAACCTTTCAAAAAAATTATCATTTCATTGTACAGAGGTGTTCTACCTCTGAAAGATTTAGCCATTGTGGTGGGGAACTGGTTCTCCCTCATGCTGACCATAGCAATGGTACGGTGGCATTTTTATATTTGGGCCAATTATTTTTCTCCTTTCAAATTCCACTTTTGTGCCTTACTGTTTTCCTTCCTGTTAGAAGCTGAATAACTCCCAGGCAGGACTTCTCTGCAATCTTGCTCAACTTGATAATCTGAGTCACAACTTTGTCTTTCAAAAGGCCTCCACGGTTTAATCGCAGGAGCAAATAAGGACACGTATATAAGTGCCATTCCTGTGTTGTGGTGAGAATTCCAAATATGTTTGCGAGACAGTTGAAGACGAAACAATCAACTGGCACTAATTGCAACTGATTAAATAATAGAGAGCACCAGCAGATCCCATGAAGATCAAGTGATTTCATTGGGCGCTTGTTTTCACTCGTTAACTAGTTACCCATTTTCAACAGACCCTTCACGATGCTAAATAAGGACACCTATACAGGTAGGCTTCAACTTGCAACCATTTGTTCCATACCCATTCACTGAAAAAAGCGATTTGTGACCATTTTTCACACTTATGGCTGTTGCAGCACACGCACACACACAAGATCACATGAACAAAATTTACACACTTGGCAATTGATTCATATTTATGACGGTTGCAGTGACCCAGAATCCTATGATCACCTTTTGAGATCTTCTGGCAAGCAAAGTCAAGGGGGAAGCCAGATTCACTTAACAACCAGGTTGCTAACTAAACAACTGCAGCAATTCACCCAACAAGCGTGGCAAGAAAAGTCGTAAAATGGGGCAAATCTCAGTCAATAACTGTCTTGCTTAGCAACGGAAATGTTGTGCTCAATTCTCGTCGTACACCGAGGACTATCTGTATATAGAATGCAAGCAGATGCTGATCACCAGTGTCTGTTGAAGTCATCTAAAGATGCCTACACACACAAAATAGAAATACAATTTTTTTACTGGCCAAGTGTAATTGGACACACAAGGAAATTGTCTCTGGTGCATAAGCTCTCAGTGTACATACAAATATACAGTGTACATACAAACACACAAAAATATAATATACATAAAAACATAAACTCTTAACATACAGCTAATCCTCAATTTACAACCACAATTGAGCCCAAAATGTATGTTGTTAAGTGAGAAATGTATTAAGTGCGTTTTGTCCCATTTTACAACTTTCCTTGACATGTTTGTTAAGTGAATCAGTGCAGTTGTGAAATTAATAACACGGTCGTGAAGTGAATTTGGTTTCCCCCATTGACTTTACTTATCAGAAGGTCGCAAAAGGCGATGAGACGACCCTGGGACACTGCAACCGTCATAAACATGAGTCGTTTGTCAAGCAGCTGAATGTAAATCACACGACCGTGGGGATGCTCCCACGGTCATAAGTGTGAAAAATGCTCTCTTTTTTTCAGTGCCGTTGTAACGTTAAACGGTCACTGAACGACCTGCTGTAAGTCGAGGACTAGCTGCCTAGACAAACAAAAAGTGATAAGCCATAAAATACGATCCCAAATCATAAGATGCGAAGAACACAGGGATAAATCCTAGGATACCAATAGGAAATGAAAATAGCAAAGAGGAGAAGGGTAAAAGCAACGCAGCGTCCGATTTTAAGGTTCACTCTCGAGATAACTCCCCCCCCCTCCCCAGTGCAGGATCGTTAAACCGGAGATTTTGCCTCTCACCAAAATATTTGGAAGATTGGGACCTGGCAGGGTGTTAGTGTTGGTCCACCTAATTGTCTTCCCCCCCCAAAAAAAAATGTACTAATTGACAAATCAGAGGTGACCAATCTGATAGTGGCTGATTGAAAGTGAAAGCAAATATTTTGAGTGTAAAATTCTCACCCTTCAGCTTGCAGGCAGCCGTTTGCCCTTAAACATCCAAACAGATGACTTATTTCCTTCTGGATTCCCGTTAACTTGCCAGGACACTCCTGAGGGCCAGACTCCAAAGGGTGCTTCGTCAATTAAGAACGGAGGAGCTCTTTCCTGTCCGAAATAATTAAGTACAGTTTGAGGTACAGCGAAGTAGATACGGGGGTAGCTGCTTTGTGTGCAAATTGCGCCAGAGGAAATAATAGGGAAGACACAATTAGGCAGAAAGCAAGAGATTAAATCAGCCAACTTTGCTTTGCAGGAAATAAACGAATCTCGGTTTCATCACCCTTTCTGGGTCCATCAGCACTACTTAACATCAAGCTCAACTTTGTCCGTAGGACTGAAATTCTTCCGTGACTTCATGGATTCCTCTTTATTGTTTCGCTTTGTTTAATTGTGTACCCAAGTCTTTAGGGCGACAATCTCTCCCCTGATAGCATGCGACAATTTTAAAACAAAAACACCCGTTTCAATACATTGGAACCACAGTAGCAAAAGCTAACGGGAGCCACTCATATTAAAAAAAAACAAAAAACCAGAGATACACACACACACACACACACACAATGTGGAATCAAAAGAGAGAAAGCTTCAAGGCACATTCGAGGAAAGGAGGGTTAAGATTAAGAAAATTCTTCTGAAGTGGGGCCGTTCTATAAAAAGCTCTTTTGGGGAGATCCAGAAATCAGATGGGCCCTGAGTCCCATCTCAGGACACGGCGGGATTAAAATGGCTTTAAGTAGATAGCTTACTAAGAAAATCTTACTGTGTCCCGTAAGATCAAAATACACATTACTGGCTATATGGTTGTACACAGTGGTGGGAATCAACCACTGTAACAACTGGTTTGTTGAGCGGGCGCGCGCAGCGCTTTTAAAAACAGCTCTAAAACTTACCTTCTATTGCAGCCCTGGTGATTGAAACAGCTGAGGTGCGGCAATCCGCCTCAGCTGTTTGGGCTTCAAACAAAGGAAATATAGGTCGGTATAGCGCAGGGGCGGGCCCAGCTGATCGCCGGAGCGAACCGGTTCACCCAAACCGGTGTGAACCAGCTGAAACCCACCCCCTGGTTGTACACCTTTCATCAATGGAATAATCAGCTTGGTGGAGCCTCGAGAAATGTATATGTATTTATTTAATTTATATGCTACCCATATTGCTGTTCGAGATGACTCTGGCCTTTCCTTCTCTTCCTTTTCCCTCCCCCCACTCTCCCTCTGCTGCTCTCCCATCAACCTCCCCCATGTTAAAATTAGGAATGGCATTATGAAACTGGCATGGTATATGGGAAAGACCTTGGGAGACTAGGGCAAAGGGAACCTGCCTATGGAATGGACAGATAAGAGACCGCATAGCCTGCAGCAGGATAGTGGACGGGGCAACAAGGCGCAGGAGGGACCCTCTCTAGTTTCTCAGGCTGAAAAGGAGAAAGAGGGAGGAGAACTTTACTTTCAGACTTCAGAAGATTCTGTCAACGTAGCTTTATTCATGAAGTAGAATTAGTTTATCTGGTCAGGACAGAGACTGACAAGAAACTTTGTCATTGGGCCTGCAAATGAAAGTAGAAACCATGGAACAGCCTGATTCTGTGTTGTTTTATTTGTTGCAGCATCTGTGATCAACCAGGCTATTAAAAAGATATTGGAAAGATGAAGAAAGACCTCAAGAGGAAGAGATAATTAAGGAGATATTAGACTGTGCAGAAGTGGACAGACGTACGTTGAAAATCAAACAGAAAAAAGACACAGAATATTATCAAACCTAGAATTTATTTTACCGGTAGTTCCAAGGGGAAAAAAAGGGGTGGTGGTGGAGTATAAGAATGACATTTGTATTGTTAAGCAAATTAAATACCCAGACAACACGATGTTTATTAAGTACTAAGGAATGTAATTAATAGAAGATTAATCAAATTTATTTTAAAAAAAGAGGGGGGATTGCATTCAAAAGGGAAAATGGATCTGTAGGTGCAAATATCTGGGAAAGCAAAAGAAAAAAGTGAAGGAATTGGGAATGGCTAGTCTAACGAAAAGAAGGACTAGGGGGTGACATGATAGCAGTCTTCCAATATTTGAGGGGCTGCCACAAAGAAGGCGGGGTCAACCTGTTTTACAAAGCACCAGAAGGCAGGACAAGAAGCAATAAATGGAATCAAGTCAAGAAGAGAAACAACCTAGAACTAAGGAGGAATTTCCTGACAGTGAGAAAAATTAGCCAGTGGAACAACTTGCCTTCAGAAGTTGTGGGTGCTCCATCAGTGGAGATTTTAAAGAAGAGATTGGACAGCCATGCAGTGGTGGGATTCAAATAATTTAACAACCAGTTCTCTGCCCTAATGAACAGCTGGGTGGGTATAGCTCGGTGGTCATGTGACCGTGTGGGCGTGGCCAACTCAACATCACGCACGTCAATGGGCGCTTCGCCTTAGCTGTTACAATGTAATAAGGGTTAACCAGAGAGGCAGTTTCTGTAAGCAGGTAAATAAAGATTAGGCTAGAAACAACTCCAGAATGTTTCTTTCCAGCCTTCCTTACAGGATTAGCCCTGTAAAGTGGGGGAAAAACAAAATGAGATTTCTTCCAACAACCGGTTCTCCGAACTGCTCAGAAAGTTCTCCCGAATAGGTGCAAACCGGCTGAATCCCACCACTGCACCCATGGTACATAGAT
>JANHFT010003370.1:314828-324939 GCA_032467955.1 Pseudoxenodon macrops | reverse complement strand
CATTAGCACCAGTCAATGTATTTGTGATGCATTTTTGAATGTTCAGTTGACTGAGTTTCATGTTTAATGAATAAAGTCAATAATAATAATAAAAACATACCTTCCATTCTGTCAATGAAGTAGGATGAAGACAGTGATCTGGATCTTCAGCTCAGTTTTAAGGAACCTTTTCTCCATTTCTCCATGAGGTGAAAATGAAGAGTTTGTTAAAGTTTTGATTGAGTGGATGTAGTTACTTTTAAAGAATAGTTGACCCGAAAAGACCCTGCATTTTAAGGTTGCAATTTAAAACAGTACCAGGTACTCTAGAAAA
The DNA here is from genome assembly GCA_032467955.1 of Pseudoxenodon macrops. NCBI lineage: Eukaryota > Metazoa > Chordata > Lepidosauria > Squamata > Pseudoxenodontidae > Pseudoxenodon > Pseudoxenodon macrops. Next base: position 324,626 of record JANHFT010003370.1, on the reverse strand, counting down.
GTGGGGAAAGTATACAGTATATTGTTTTAACACTTCAGTTTGGCTAGGTTAGGGAAGAAGTCATTTCCCCACTTTTTCCCAGATACACGTAGGATTCAAGACAGTGTAATAAGTTCGTTTGCGGAGAAGAAGTCTATTACGTTTTCCTGATTCATTGGAATTTAGACTCTCTCATACCAATTGACTTTTTTTTTAACCAGTCCATGAGTTCAACGTCATATTTACTGAACATAATTTAACGGCCACACTTTCTTATCCGTGTGGCAAAATATTGGCCAATAGATTAGTTTACTTTCTATTGTATAATTACTTTCAAATGTTAAAATGTGTAGAGTTTATTTTCTGAGCTAAGAGGAAGAATGTGAGAAGCAGTACTTCAGAACAGCAAGCTCCAAAAAATTAATAAAGCACCAAAGCATAGATAATACAAGTTTCTTAGGCTACATAGAACAATGAATAATAGAAGTTGGTTTATCTTTAGGTGGACTCCAAAATTTCTACCAAACAATTGCCTAACCCCACCCTTAGACTAAAGCCAATAAAAACAATATTAACAATATGCATCTCCTTTCTATGGGTATTAGTTGTGCACACTTTTTAAATTTTATTGTTATAGTGTGGACAGAACAGCACAGGAACCCAAAGGAGATTTAGGGGAAAAGCAACAGAAAAACAACAAAATGCTGGCAGCATTTCCTTTTCAGTATGCAAAACAGTATTTGAAAACAAGAATCCACAATCATAGCACTTCATAATTTGCCATGTTTTTAAAAGGGTGTGTGATGCAGAGAATAATGCTGATCTTTTAAATGACTTAATTGAAATCAGTATTTATATAACATGCCAAAATAAGAAATGACTACAGTAAACTAAAAGTGTCAAAAAAAAACTTGGTTGAATATCACATGAATTATCATCCTCTTCCAATTTTCAAGTTTTGGGTTTTTTAAAAAGAAGCCAGAAACTAATAGAAACTAATATAAGTGAGAAATCAGTGAGAAAGTTAAATGTACAAGAAAGGAAAAAAGAAAAAGAAAAATAGAATGGAAAAAAGGTACAAAAACTAACTTTCAATCTTAATTATAGCAATTATAAGTACAATTGTGAATTTACTTCTTACTTCTTACAGCATAAAACTTTTTTATAACTCTTTTTTCTGTCTAATCATCAAAAACATGAATTATAAGCTCATTTTTTATTTCATGTAAAATGTCTCTAAGGGGTTTCCAGTCAGCAATAGATGTAGATATTGTTTTTTCTTTGATCAAAGAAGTCAATTTAACCATATCAGCAAATTCCATCATCTTCCTCAACCATTCCGCCATTGTGGGTAGTGTTGAATTTTTCCATCTTTGTACAATAATCTTGCTGGAGTTATCATGTATAAAAACAAAGGTCCATGACTTTTTCTCACTTATTTGTCCATCAATCCCAAAAGAAAAACCTCTGGTTTCAATTTTATGCTAATCTTTAAAATCCTCTAAATCAATGTATATATTTGAATCCAGAATATCTAGTTTTTACACAAGCACCAAATGTGATACAACATTCTTTCTTGTTGTTCATTATAATATACCGGTAATATACATTTTAATTCTTTTAGCCACATATTTTTCCATTGTTCCATCTGTGTACTGCAACCAAAATCTTAGTCTACTTTAGCATACATCATTTCACTTGTTTTTCTTCTTGTTTCAAATTTCAATAACATTCGTACATTTTAGCAATTACATGTTCATCATTTGTACACAATACTATTTCAAAATCAGTCTTACCATCTTCAAAATCATAAAGTCTTTTGTCTATTTTAAGTCTTTTTAATGATTGTAAATAAGAGAACCATTGACAACTATATCCGTCTCCACCAGTTCTTCTCTTGATTTTATTTTACTTTCCCTTGACAAAATTCTATTGTTAATTTGATAACTTTGAAGAATAATTGATTATCTTATTATCTAGGTAATTATTCTTATCTAATTTGTTTATGTATATTGTTTTAAAGGAACAGAAGAATAAATTCTTCTAGGGGGTTCTGGGTTATCTCTCTCTTCTTCCCTCCCTCAATCCTCAAATTAGAGTATGGTTCTTTTCTCGACAAAAGATTCCATCCATTCCAGGATCTTCTTTGAAACTATGAATATCTTAAGTGCTTACTTCTATTGCATTATTAGGCTCTGCAAAGATTTTCTTTACAAATCTGGCCCCAGATAATGATCTCTGTAGAAGGCTTTTAAACCCTTTAGTACAGAAAACCATAGGTCTGTGCTTCTGCGTTATTTGTTTAATCAGAATAGTTAGAAGCCTATTGTGGTCAGTTTGCTTATTGGACATAGGATACTTACCGAGCGTTAATGGCTTTCTCAGGCACATCTGTTTTTCTTTAAAAAGATAGACACACCAGTCAAATCTCTTTTAGCAAATATAGCAAAGAAATTAATCATGAACTAAAAGTGCAGGACGAGAAGAAGTGGATGGTTCCTCTTTTCAAAGTTGGTGCATTACATTTCTCCTATTCTCTTTCGTAAAACTTCTCAATTTTTTTTATATTTTCTAAGATTATTTATAGGAGTTGTATTGGGGTTTTTTTTATCACTAATTTAAAATGTCCCCCTTGAAGATCTGCTTGGAAGTTTTTGACTGTTGATACTTTTTAGGACATCAGTACCTAATTATTTTTTTTCCTGTGACATTAGCATAGGAAAGCAGTTGCAGCTTGCATCTTCTAGAGGAACACACGCATTTTGCGAAGTTTGGATTTTTAGCTATTTATTATTTATCTACTAAAATATTTCTATACGATTTCTTACCACAGATAAACTTAAAGCAATTTCAGCTGCCATAAACTTATTCCAGAATAAAACAAAGTAAAAACATATCAAATATAATAAAAATCAGGCAATGTCGGAAGAAGATAACATTTTACTGAAATAAAATATTGGGTGTGTTTGTTTAAGATCCAAGACCAATAGTAGTATTAAATGAGTAACACTTTCCAAATTGATTCAAAATTACTAGAAAATAGTTTCTCTATAGGGGTCATACTTCTTCTAAATTTTGCTTTAAAAAGTAACAAAATATATGTAACGGTGTGGATTTTAGGATAATGCATGTAGTTTTAACTTTCTGAGCAGTTTAGTGAAATGGTTGTTGGAAGAAATAATTAGGGCAGAGAACCAGTTGTTAAATTATTTGAATCCTACTACTGTATAAAGGAATACTTAGTTATAGTTAGGGTATAATGCCTAAGCTAGGAACAGATTGTAAACAAAGATGGAAATGAAAAAAAACACCCTCATTTTAAGGATAAACAGCAGGGAGGAAGCCTTAATTACTTCATTTTATAATCTTTAGACAAACCAATGATGAACATCATCAGAGGAAACTACAGCTCTAAAATTCACTCTATTGATGCTGCACCCAGATTGATGAAACAGGACATTTTCTGATATTCACCTAACAATTAGGATTTTTTTTTTAGTCATATCTTGGCAATTCTAATATTATATTGTGTCCTCATGATGCTGACTTCATTCTCTGGCCAATGATTTAGGTAGGACAAAGTATCTTCCATCCACAAAACATAGAGAATTATAACAAGACATTATTACAAGAGAAGGTCTTTTTCATCATCTCAGAGAAAGCTGGCTTGCACTTGCTGCAAAGGAAATCAGAAGCTTCTTCATTTTACTTTTTTATTCTCTCTCACTCTCTCTCTCTCTTCTTTTTATTCCTTATTACTTTGGATTAGATTTGAAAAGTTGAAGACTTTTCTTTTTAAACTTTAAACCCTTAATACAATTTGTAAAAAAAAGAAAAGAAAAGAAGGAAGACAGGAAGGAAGGAAGGAAGGAAAAGAAAGAAAGAAAGAAAGAAAGAAAGAAAGAAAGAAAGAAAGAAAGAAAGCTGGTTTCCATTGTGTTGGCTGTTGTGTGGAAATTTCAGCATCATGAAATTCTAACTTCAGCCCAAAACAAAATAGCATTAAAATGTTGAAAATTAGGAATAATTGAAATCGGTTTTAGGTTACCACAGCACCTTTGTTAATTGAAAGGAGAGAGTGTGTGTGTGATATCTAATATCTGTCCTTTTGCTTTAACAAGGTCTGTATTGGAAGAATATTATAACGATCTCTAATTAAAACTATCCTCCTAGGCAGGATTTTCTTTTTCCCCTCTGTGTTTAAGAGAGGCTCACATTCACCTGCTATTATCATTCAATTTCTACCACTTTGTATTTTTGATGGAAATTCAACTTGTTTATTGGCAGCTTGCATCATAGAGGGTCAAAGGTATCTCCTTTAAGCGGATTCCTCTGCAATTTAGGGAATGGCTCACTTCACTTTAGATCATTTAGGACCAAGTCTGAATAATCTAGTTTGCTGCTTTCAATTGGTATTCAGGCTTTGTTGAAAGCAGATGCACATCTCACTCTATTACCCTCTCATAAAGTAAATCTTTATGAGAATAACTGCACACTGCCTGGATCCAGTGCAGTTAGGGCAGATGTGGGTTCCTCAGCCAAATACATGATTTGAATAAATTTGATGTTCTTTGTTACTACCTTTCTAACTTGGTAAACAGTTGAAAAGCACAGAATGTATCCTTCACATCCAGTATTAACAGATCCATGATCACAGATGCATCCCAAAGAAGATACAAAAATAGCCTGGGGTTTATTGCATATGGATCCTTCCTTCTTCATAAAAATGGTTAGTTATATCAACCTAATGAAATCTGGAGCCACCATTGGTTCTGTCATTTAGCATAGTCTGATTTTTATCAAAAGGAATCATTCCAAGAGTCACGTCTTAATCTTTTAGATGCTCAACAGAAGAGGAAGATGATATTATGTGCAGGCAGATGGGAGATAGATACCTCCTTCTATAGCTTCCCTATTTTGATAAATCTGTATTGTGAAAGAGGTATAGGTTCAACTCCAGTCCAGCCAGGAGCTGGATTTACATTGGTTGTTGGACTGGATTCCGAAGCTGAACAAAGTCACCATAAACTATATGATGAAACAGGAATATTAGCTCAGGGCTTACTGTCTTTGAAAATAGCAGCAATAACTATGAAACCAGTTGATGCTATAATGACATTATGGATCAGGACTATTATGAATCACTTTTTCAGTTATGGATGAATAAACACAGTTGGCTCCTAATATCAACTTGTACTTTTTGGATTGAGAAAGCAACTAAAGAAAGTTGAGGTTATAAAAAGGAAGGCAAATGAAAAATAAATAATTGGTAAACGTACAAGCTTCAGATAATCCATATTTATTTGTCCAGATCTTTAAGAGCTTAGCTGAACTTAAATAACTCTTAAGGCTTATCTGTCACAAGTAATGACATGCAAGGCATGAGAAATAAATGTGTCTGAAAGAAAAGGAGCAAACAAGTCTGCTACTTATTAGTTTAAAAAAAAGGGCAGAAAGACAGAAAAAAATCAAAACGTAATGAATTATGTACTTTTTGCAAAATTTAAATGGAGACACCCAACTTCAGAAGAAAAAGAACAGAACAATGGAATTCAAAGAGAGCAACGCAATTTACAGGCTTATGCTGGTATTCAAAAATGTTTATCACTTTGCAAGAATCTTGCAAATAAGCATAATTTCTCAATATTTGTGGGTTTTGACTGCAAAACACACACACACACACACACACACAAAACAAAGCCCAGGCATGGTATTGCATGTGGTGATCTTCAAAATCTGAATTTGGCACAGCGTCTTTCTGATGATAGCAGGTTTCTCAAGTTTGTACACATTGTTGGCCGTTGCTAGGCTCTGTATTGACAATGTCTTCTTGCAGTTTAGTCACTGTCTGTTTGTAAAGTAAGTGCCAAAAACTGATCCATGGGTGAGGATGTGTTGCATGCAGAAAGTTTCCAGACAACAATTAATGTGCTTTTAAAAACAAAAGCTTTTATCATGTCGCTTAACCCTTGCCTTGCACTTGTAAATAATGTGTGAAACACAAACCTTGCTTAATAAAAAAAAAATTGTCAGAGTGTCCTACAAGATTACAAGATTAAAATTGTAGCTTTCTGAAGCACAACTAGATTAATGATGACTGAATATGTCGGGAAGAGATGTGTTCATCCTCTGCTTTTTATGTAATATATGTGGCTGAAGAAACTATGTCCAGTTATTAGCTACCTAATACAGGCATCATTTAGTAGCAATAAACGGTTTCTACCCTACATCAAAATATTTTTTTTCCAAAGTGATATGCTACAATCATAAACATAATCTCTTACCATTTGAATACCAAGGCTGCTCACTAATTATATACAGTAGTAATGCCCAGCTAATGGGTAGCTTATTGAATCAAGAACTGGAATTTATAGCACATTTAGCTAGATAGTTTTTGTGCTGGAATATATCCAAAGCATTTTTATATCATACAAAGTGCCATGAGATTGCAGAGACATGAATAACAATGCATATCCAGGATTGTATTATGCTTTAATAAGAGATCAGAATAATTGTAATATGCAAATCTGTAATATATTTTAAGTAGAATTAACTAATTAACTAAAGGGAGGAATAGCAGGAGCAAGCTTGCAACTAATTCCAGTATCAATTCCAAATGTTTTCCATAGATAAGTCATTTATATTATAACATGAAATATTGAAGTGGCAACCAAAACAATAAGGGGCCTTAGCAATTCTTTATAAAGAAAAATTATAGAATTCAAAGTTATTTATAATTAACTTAGGAAGTAAAAAAGCAGGGCGATGCTAAAAATATATAATATGATGTATCATTTTGAAGAAAGTGGATGTGACCAAGTTGTTTCCCCTTCTTATTTATTTAGCAAATATATACGGCTGCCCATCTCACATAACACGACTCTGGGTGGTGTACAAACACAGTAACCATTAAAATAACGTGACCAATCATAAAACACTGAATCAAAATAAAAACACAAAGAAGCCAAACCAAATTATCAGGAAAATAACAATCACCTAACATCATACAGCCACTTTGGAGCATTTTCATGGGCTCACCAAGGTTGCTAGAAAACAAAAACACCAAGCTCTAAGGACTTTCTGGAAGGGTGCCAGGGATGGGGTCAAACTCATCTCAGGGGAATGATGTTCCACCTGATGAAAGTCACGGTGGACTCGGCATGATTTCTAGATCTCACCAGAGGGGATTCCTTAGCAGGTAGTACCTGCAGCATACCTCTCCTGCTTGATTGATAGGACAGGTAGATGTAATTGAGAAAAAGGCAGTTCCTCAAATAACATGGACCCATGCCATGCAGAGCTTTATAGGTCAAAATCAGCACTTTGAATTGCACCTGGAAGCAGATGAAAAACATTGCAGCTTTTGGAGCAAATGTGTAATGTCCGCCATCCTGGGTGGGCACATGCCTGTTAGTGCACCACACTCTTCATCAATTGAAGTTTCCAAGATACTCTTCAAGGGCAGCCCCATGTAGAGCATGTTACAGTAATCAACCTCTGGAGGTAACTGTGAGCACGGCCTCATGATCCAGGAGAGGGCGCAACTAGCCTGCAACATGAAGCTGTGCAAAGGCCTTCCTTCCTAGCCTCGTCCGCCATCTGTTTCTCAAGAAGGTGTGAGTATAGAATTACACAGCTGGTACACAGCACCAGATTGCACACCTGGTGTGTCTGGGGTAGTGCAACTCCATCCAGTGTGAAGATGGTAAAGTCCCAGATCCAGAAAGCCCAGAGCCACTCAGTCTTTGCCAAGTAAAGCCTGACACACACACACACACACATACCACTGCCTCCAGGTTCTGAAACCTCACACCATGGCTATGAATGATCTCACTGAGCAGTTTCATGTAGAATAGGAATGGAAAGAATACCATTCCAAACTCTGCAAAATTGTAGTATTTGAGGGTGGGACTTCTCGTTCTCAGTCAACACTGAACTTGTACTGGTGCAGTAAGGAAGGAAGAGAACCAGTTCAGGACTGCCCCACCTGCTCCCAACCTGCTCCCAATTGAGCTGATCCAGAAGAATATCATTGCATCTACTAGCAACCTAATTTTCCAGAATTAACTCAATAAAGTTGTCCTGTGGGTGATTCAGGGTAAGAAAAAGGGGGCACTTTTTCACCCTGCCTATAATTACCCTATGGAATTCATTATCACCAGATGTAGTGATGGCATCAGTTTGGATGGCTTTAAAGGGAGATTAGACAATTCATGGTAAACCAGTGACTACTAAGAAGAATGATTATATTTATCAAATTTATATGGCCACCCATCTCACAAAACGTGATTCTGCATTGGTGCGCAACAATTAATTAAAACAATAAATATATGCAACAATCATCATTTTTAAAAATGTATGAATATAAAATAAAATATAAATTACCTCCAACAAAAGAGGGTATATTATCTCTTGGGATCACTTATTTGGACAGGTTAACTCTGTTCCTAGATTTCACATAGGCACATGGTTGTCCACTAGGGAAACAAAATGCTAGAGAGATCAGATCTGGGAGGATCTTCTTACATAGTTATGAACGGGGCCCATCAGGTGGACAGACAATTTTCTTTTAAAATGAATGCATTATTACAGTGCAATATTCTAAAATGATCTATCATATGCATCATCAACAACATTTCAGTATATGAACTGAGTGTTTGGATTTTTTCATTGCAAAATGCAGTCTTGATGTATGTGCCTACTACATCTCTATCAGTTAACCTAGCTAGGGAAAATGATGTGGATTCAATTTCAGTAAACTGTTCATGCTTAATTGCCTGAAAAAATGGAAATAATTTCATATGCCTCTCTTCTGAGCACAAGCAGTATGTCAATCTACACAGAAACTGTTGATTTCAGACTGATTCCGGAGACTTCTAATTCTTTTCTTTAGAACACTGCTAGGATTCTTTGATAAGTTAATACAATGGAAGAGAAATTACATTCTGGCTGATAGTTTCTCAGGCATGACTGCATGAAATGCACTGTAGCTTTAACACTCTTCCATAATCTGGTTTTTTTTTAGTTTTTTTTTTAGTTTTTTTTTAACAATCAGTTTTATAGTTTGGTTGTTCTCATATTTTCTACAGAATAATGTGAGTCATGCCTTTTAGCAACAGTCTTCTTAAAATAACAAACACAGCCTTAACTTTAGGAACAGGAATCTGAAAGAATTCACAAGCTCCAAGTTGTATGAATAAGATATTGATGGAGTTAAATCATAAGCTAAGGGTTAAACATTCTTCCAGTCGTATATTAAGTAAAGGTAAACGTTCCACTTGCACATATGTGCTAGTTGTTTCCAACTCTAGGGGGCAGTGCTCATCTCCATTTCAAAACCAGAGACCCAGTGCTGGCCAAAGACATCTCCGTGGTCATGTGGCTGCCATGACTAAACACAAAAGGTGCACAGAATGCTGTTACTTTCCCACCAAAGGTGGTTCCTATTTCTCTACTTGCATTTGTACATGCTTTCGAACTGCAAGGTTAGCAGAAGCTGGGACAAGTAACGGCAGCTCACCCTGTTAAGCTGCGCCAGGGATTCGAACCACCGAACTGCCAATCTTTCTGATCAACAAGCTCAGCGTCTTAGCCACTGAACCATCACGTTCCTTAGTCATATACTTATATTAAACTAAATAATAAAATGTAATAAATAATAACTTGGGCAGATTGATACAGTGCAAGCACCTGATTCAAGTTAATGCAAGTTTTTTCTTTCCAGTGCATATACAGGTGAAATTTGAAAAATTAGAATATCGTGCAAAAGTTCATTTATTTCAGTAATGCAACTTAAAAGGTGAAACTAATATATGAGAT
>JANHFT010003370.1:298023-308187 GCA_032467955.1 Pseudoxenodon macrops | reverse complement strand
AAACGACCCCGTTTTGGTGAAAAGCGGGCTATTGTTTTGCAAAAACAGGGTCGTTTTTGCCTTCTCCCAGGCCACAGAAGCAGTCTGCAGACTTCCCAAACCCTCTGCACGCTCCCTTTTTTGCAAAAACGGGTGAAAAACAGGCCCGTTTTTACAAAAAACAGGGGCCCAGAGGGTTTTGAGAGGCCTGCAGAGTGCTCCTGGGGGCCAGGGAGGACAAAAACTTTTTTTTTCTTACTTAACTCTTTGAAATCTTGGTGCGTCTTATACACCGGTGCGTCTTGTAGTCCAAAAAATATTGTAGTTTAACAACAACCCAATCTTAGCTAGGCTTCTCACAACTGGCAAAAGGAAAAAGGGCTCATTGATTACTAACCCTAAACTTTAAAACAGATTGCAGAGTTACCTGCAGATTTCAAGTTAAAAAAAAAGAAGCAGGGCAGAAGGTTGGCTCCAGATTTTACAAAACACACAAGAATCAGAGCCGGCAAAGTGTCCGGAATCCGTAGCACGCGCGTGCGCGGCACGGATTGCTCAGGAGGCGCAGTTTGGTACAAATAAATACCTTGTAGTTGGCGTAGGTGGCCTTCAGAACGTCGTAGAGCTTGAGATACGACGGGAGATGGTAGAAGTTACCCAGCGTGGAGGAGGATTTACTTGGAGGAGTGGAACTCGACGTGTCACTGGGCCTGGGAGCTTAGGAATCGAAAGCAAGAGAGAGAAGAGAAATCCTTTCATAGCGTTAAACCTCTCCTGGATGCTAACATGCTTGTGAAGAAGGCACAGAAGAGGCTGCGTTTCCTGAGAAGGCTCAGGAAGATGAATCTATCTCAGCCTCTACTTCTGTCCTACTAGTGCAGCACCATTAAGCATGTCCTGACATACGGCATTCTTGCATGGTATGGGAGCAGCTCTGCAGCGGACAAAAAAATCCCTATAGAGAATCATTAAAACTGCCCAGAATATCATCAGGCTCCAGCTACCAGCCCTGGACGACATCTTCGCATCTCGCTGTTTGAGGAAGTTGCACAACCTTCTCAGAGACTCTTCCCATCCTGCTTGCCATCTTTTTGGACTGTTGCTGCCTTCTGGCAGAAGATACAGAACTATTACAACTTGGACCACATGTCTTCTGAATAGTTTTTAATCCCATAATTGCATTCAACAATGAACTAAAGGGCTACCATCAGTGAGCTGTTTGGTCAGCATTACTTGGTCTGTTGTGTGGATGCTTGGGTGGTTAGGGGCGGGGAGTTTTTTGGTGGGTGGGGGTGTGTTTGGGGATTGTCGTGTGTGTTGGGTCTGGCCTCTGGGTGTTATGTGAATTTCGCTGAATGGGTATACTGTGTATATACGTACAATGACAATAAATAAATAAGTACATAAGTAAGTAAGTAAGTAAGTAAGTAAGTAAGTAAGTAAGTAAGTAAGTAAGTAAATAAATAAAAACTATAAATAAATAAATCCCTCAAGACTGTGTTTATATGTACAATGACAATAACTAAGTAAATAAATAACTAAGTAAATAACTAAGTAGATAAATAAATACTATAAATACTACAAATACTATAAATAAATAAATAAATAAATCCCTCGAGAGCTTCTCTATCTAGCACTGATGATGTAGCCTAGTTGGGTCAGGAAACGTCTGCGCAGGCTCGAAGAGCACCAAGGACCCCGTTACGACCACAACGGAGCCCCAAAATTGATGTCGTTAAGCGAGACATTGGTGAAGAGAGACATTTTACGACCTTCCTTTGCCAACAGTTGTTAAAAGTGAAACACTGCAGTTGTTAGAGCAGTAACCCCCGGGGGGTGGTTAAGCAAATCTTGGCTTCCCCCTCGACCTTTTTTTAAATAGTCATTAAGTGAGCCACCATTCATTAAGTGAATCCCAAGTCCGAATCTCACTCCTATGGCTGTTTTTTTTGGCCAAACCAGTTTTAGAAAATAGGAAGAGGGCCGAATGACTATTCTCAAAAGGACAGTTTTTAATGTTATGGTTCTTCGCCCTTATAAAGCCAAGCATTTTCTCATTAAATTCGATCGCCTTAAAAGCGAAGGAAACGTTTTAGGTTCAATGCAGATGTGGCTTTAGCTGACTAAAGAGCCTTCCATGACTCTTGTAAAGGAATTGTTCTGAAGAGCTTTCTATTAATATATATATATATATATATATTAGCACACCTCCATCCAATCAGAACACAGCCAAGCTCCCACCCAATCAATTCAAACCCCCACAGGCAGTTAAAAGGAAGAAACGGCTGAGATCACACATTGCTCCTAGCAGCACCGAACTGAAAGCACCTGAAGATGACGAGTGAGATTTCGTCAAAATATCGCCAAGATACCCTCAATATTACACGGTTAAAGACCCGAATACTTATTTTGGCTATTTAAAAAATAATAATCCTGGGTGTATTAATCTCTGAATAACCTTACTGTGAATTTTTCAGTGTTTTAAAAAGCTTCCTTCTTTTGCATGAAAGAAACTTCTTAAAGGCCTAGGAGCAAATCTAAAATCTTCTGATAGAATGGGTGTCAGAGTGCACATGGTGTTGTGGACAAACCCAGGACCAAATACAATAAACAGAGGTTTGTGTTTAAATAGTGGTTTTATCTTCAATGAACATATACATACACATACTTTAATCAGACCTCAAACAAACAGCAATCAGCAATTACAGCACAGAGGCATACATGGAGATAGAGATAAGCCCCAACAGGGCCTCTTATAAAAAGAGGCTCTTAAAGTGATATCAGCCCAAAAACCTTGCTGACTCATTCCTAACATTACATCATCGTAGCAGCTGGTCAGCTCTTAAATCATTACCCTGACAATGGGTGAACTCTCTCTGAATATGGAAGAACTGATTCCCTTGTACCTCAAGGCAAGCCTTCTTAGGCCTAGTAGACTTCAGAAATATTGGCACTGCATCTCCAAGAATTGGCTAGGCACATAACGGGCCTGAGGGAATAGTCTGAGGAAGGCTCTTCTCAGTTGCTACTATTTTCTATTCTGTATTTCATTTTATCATTTAAAACAAACTTTCAGGGTGGTGCTGTTTCTGGTCTAGGTGGGATTAGGCCGTTTTAATTATTTTGAGGCAGATCTCTTTTGTAATGGGAAAGATTTGAAAATGTTTCTCATTAGGTCCTACTTGAGGGAACTTGAATAAAGATGCCGTGGGAGCCAGAGGCATTGTTTCAAAGAAACTCTTCAGCAACAATAAGCTATAAAAATAAACGGTCTGCAATGAAACAAAGAAGCAAAACTTTTAAAGTCTTGCACATTTCTTGTTATTGAAGTCATGCTTCCCACTGCTTGTGTCACATGAAATGCCTGGCTGCATTCAGCAATTGAAACAAGGAAAGCTTTTTTTTAATGGATTAAAAGTTGGTTTCAGGCCTCCTATTAAAATATATTAATTGTCTAAAGTTGATCATACTGCGCGATATATCTTAATTAATACTTTTAAGATGGACATTGTGTGAAGGAAAGATATTGAAAGCTCTCAGTATTCTGTTGTGTATTATGCAACATCTGTAATGAATGAACATGAGTTACTGCTCCAGAGATAGTAGCTGGTTCAGACTTCAAGTGTTTGAACTTTGCTTATGAGCTCAGAGGATACGTTCCTTTATGTTCATCATTTTATTTGTGCAGCTTCAGCTTAGGAAAGTTGATACATACTGCTCTGCATATTCAACAGTAGGACCTTCAAAATAATCTAAAGTTTGGATCATCCCTTCCAAGAGCCTCAGACAGCATGACCAATTCCAGGCATAAGAAGTGTTGTTCAAAACATCTGGAGAGCATTGTCTTGTCCATCTAAACAGGCAGTAGCCTTTCCGGGCTTCAGACTAAACAAATTCCCAGTTACATTATGTGGACGCCCGCCATGAAACAGACTTGGGAATTTGGCTTATAGTCTTTAGCAAGCATTCAAAAACTTTCAGGCTACATGTAACCCCTGGAGTGACCAGTGTCCATTAGAGTTATATCCCCCCCATGGACTAAACCACTCTGCATTCTAATGATTGGTGGGCTGCAAACAGGAGCAGATAGAAGGGATTGTGACCCATATTGCTGTGAGAAAGGGACAAAAATGGAAGGTTCGTTGAATTTTGATACACTTAACAGGAGACACGCAGACATAAATGAACCATGCAAGTCAATTAATTGAAATTAGACTTATGAACAATGTAGAAAAGCTTTTTCTAAGACAATATGCTCTATTATATTTCCTTGTTGCAAATAGCTCCAGATAAAAGAAACATACCATTTGCATTAAGAGATGCCATTCAAGGTCTTTAGGACATGGAAACAAATTATACAGAGTCTCAAACATATTCCTGCAGCATTTATCTACGGAATATAAACTAATTTATGCATATCTAAGTTTCCACCCCACCCCATAACATTGTTAAACACGACCCTGTTGCTATAATGTTTGGAATGACTTTAAAAATGAAAACTGTCATCTGGAATATGCACAAGAAAATGGTTCCTCTTTTTGATGCAAAAGAACATGCAGATCTATAGAAGACGCCGAAAGATTTTACTTCCCAGGCAGGAGAGCCAATATATTAGAAGAAAGGAAACACAGAAGGACAAATTTATTCTAACTTTATAAGAGAAAGGATTAATAGCAATAGCACTTAGACTTACATACTGCTTCACAGTGCTTTACAGCTCTCTCTAAGTAGTTTACAGAGTCAGCCTATTGCCCCCAACAATTTTATCGACCTCGGAAGAATAGAAGGCTGAATCAACCTTGAGCTGGTGAGACTCAAACTGCCAAACTGCAGGCAGCCAGCAATCAGCAGAACAAAAGGATAGTTTTTGATCTATCCAATTTTAATAGAGAATAACAGGATAATTTCCAATCAAATCTTTATTATGGTCAGAGACTAGCATAAGGATAATTTTATATTTTATGTCATAAAACACAAAAATCATTTATATCCAAAAGCTGGGTAGACATAACCTAATGTACAGATTTGATAAAATCAGAGCTACATACCAAAGCTTAATATCCACGTGGAAACCAGTAAGACTGAATAAATCGCCGGGCTGCCAAACACAACCACAATATGCTCAGGATATTAGCCTTCATCACAAGAATATATGAACATTGATTACAAGGACCACTAGAAATGTAGACTAACAACCACAAAGACAGTGGAAAACAAAACTATTGCGCAGAGTCTTAAATCTAGATAAAAATAATCCAAAAGGGATATAAGCCAAGCCATAAGGGGAAAAACAGTTATAACAGTCTATAGAAACAAAAGTGGAGATAGCATTGAGCAGAGGTGAATTAAGGCCTGTAGCAAAGTCAAAGAACTTGAGTTACTGGAAGCTAAGGAACTGATTAGGTTCCTTTATCAGATGGACAAATTAGCAGTCATCTGAGTATGGATATTATCATAAGAAGAAAACAAAGTTGAGGCAAATTTACATAGGTATGCTCATTAGGAAATGAATCATAATCTCTGAAGTGAATCTATTCTCTAAAATTAAGAGTTTCCAACAATTGGAAAATAGGAGCATGGTGCTATAGTTCTAGTAAGAGCTGTTTCATTGCTAGGCAGATGCATACTTAAGTGTCTTCTTGCAGAAAGTGGCACACATCCATCCTAGAGATAAGGGCAGATAAAAGTTTGCAAATGGTTGAGAAAATGGTTTGCGAATATAGATTCTTACAGTGGACAGCTGGTTGAGTCTGATAGTTGAAGGATAAATTATAAACTGGAAATTCTTTAAAAAAAACATAAGACAAAAAGCTCACATTTAAGTACTGCTGATACAGATATTTTTTGCTACTTGGAGAAAGTAGTGTACTTTGAATGTCTATGCCAAAAGAGGTGTAACAAAATACAAAAAGACAGCCAAAGTTTCTTTAAAGTTTGTGTTTGCTGAGTGTCAAATGTTCCTTTGCTTTTTCTTCGTTGCTTAGATAGTGAAATAAAATCAGATACTGGCAATGTTTACAGACCAGCTTGTCCAAAAACAACAGACATGATTTATATTTGACTTTATTTTCTCTTGTGTTTTATTCTGACTACCAGAATCCCTTGAACAGATTATGAATTGTGTCTGGATTGTAAAATATTTTAGAGAATAATTACGGCAATTCCTCTCCATCATTATCCCTCATGTTTTTCTTCTGTTACTGGGCACTTAGTTTGTGTAGCCAAACATGAACAAATATCAAATAAAGAGACAGAACTTTAAACATTTGAAGATGGAACATTTGGGCTTTGTGAACAAAGATAAATCCACATTGCATATCATTATAACCATGCCAAGAACTTTAAGCTGTAATGGTACTCTAATCAAAATGAGAAAATACATTACTTAAATACCAAGGCTACCTTCTCCTATTCTTCCGAAGAGCTCCCCAGCTAAGTCCCATTAATTCAGTTGTTGGGACAATATCACTCTGAAAGTTTGAAAGATAATAGGTAGTACCTACTTTTGCTAAACTAGAACCAGTCTAAACATACTTATTACCTTCTTGAATTAGTCTGGCTATATTACACTGGGATAGTAGAGTTACATATTCTATGTGGTGCTAATTAATGCCTTTAAAAAACAGAAATGTTATTTCTATTCTAATTACATTTATCATCCTTCCAAAGCACCTCGGAAGCTGGATTAAAATGTGATAAACTTTCAATAGTATGTTTTTTGAGACATGCTACTGCAAAGATCAGACCATTATGAGTAAGAACATGCAAATTTGCTCCAAGTACATTAAATTGTGGATATTCCTGCTCATGAAGGCTTCTCACATTTATAATCCTGCCAGCCCCATTATAGTCCTGCCAACCCACCCACCCCAAACTCTCCATTGCAATATACATGTGGCACATACTGTATTATTAAATTGTATGTCTAATTTCATAAAAAAGATACTGCTGGGAAGTTGAACTGGCAGTCTGGGTATATGTGTTGTTGAGTATAGTTTTCTTGTCAAGTGATGAGCTTGGACAAAATACATATGTCCTTATGCTAGCTATAGGCTTGGCAGAGGCTCTACATCTCTTGGTCACATATTATTGTCTCAACTCTTCCCTTTTGTGAATATAAAAGTGTATAGAACTTAAAGGAATCTCTGAAGAGAGGCTGGTAAAGAACAGGATTTTTTCCTTCCTCTAGCAAATAAATATAGTTGAATCTCCAAGAAGCAGAAAGAATTCAGGTAGTTGAAATAGATACACTATTTCTTTTGCAGATCTCTTTGAGCAATAGGCAAGTATATTGCAAAAGGCTTCTTCTTTCGAAATTGTGCTAAAGTGTCACTGTCTAATGTTTTGTATTTTCCTGTACAAGTTAGAGAACTATATGTAATTCTAGCCTCGGGTCAAATTTCAGGCATGTACAAGAAGAAATAAATTTTCTTTACAATTTCCTTTGTGACCAGTATCTCTTCTGAGTTTCTAGTAGGGATCACACCTTTTATACCATATTCTGTTCCACAAAGAACACAACATTTTATTTTGCAATTTTCTATACGTTGCTATCCTGTGATTTGAAAAACTCAGTATCTCCCTTTAAACTACAATATTTGCATTCTGTTAAAAGTAGAAAGACAGATGATGTAGTTTCAATAAAGTTTCATTCTGTTTATCTCTCATGGGATTGATCATAGGCATCTCTTACATCTGTGATAATGAAAAAATGGTGAAATATAAGTTGCAATGCAATAATGTACATTCTGACTTTTTATACTTGCATCTAAACTTTTGTTATTTCCCTATGTCTTATATCCCATCTTCCAGCCACATTCCAGTATGCTATATAACACGGGTGTCAAACTCGATCGTGTCACATGACTTTTTTGCCTTTGCGGAGCCAGGATGGGCATGGCCCAATGGTGGGTTGTGGCTGGTTCAGACCCGTTTGCTAGAACCGGTAGTGGAAATTTGCCCTCACTCGCCGAACTGGACGCAACAGCTGGCTGCCGCATCCCCGAACTGATGCTCTGGCCTGAAATTGCTACTCCGGGACAAAACTGCCTTGAAAAGAACCCTCTGCACATGTGCAAAGCCTCCTGCACATGCACAGAAGGTTTTATAGCCAGAAGCAACACAAAACATGCACTTCTGGCGCGACCCGAACTCATAGGGAACGTAAGAGGAACCCACCCCTGGTGTGGCTTGTGTGATGCATGCAGCCACCAGTTTGACACCCCTGTTATATGAGCTAAAGTTAGCATTATGAAATTATTATTTTTAACCACTTTTATATTTTGCCTTGTAATTGTTAGAAAGACAGCACGGGCTGTTAGAGTCTAATCTTTCTTAAACATCATGGTCAGGGAATGGATGCCATATGGTGGATATCAGGTACACCAATGCTCCCTTGAGGAAAGCTTGTGGCAACAGGAAGTACTTAACTATTATGCCAAAGCAAGAGGCAGAACCATGGTATGAAAACCTCCAGATTTCTACCCTACACCTGTTCAGTAGTGTATGAAGACCGCAGCTTCTCATTGCTGCTTCTTTAGCAGGAATGTCATAGAAATTTAAAAAGTAACCTTCGGTCACATAAAAAAAATGTAAATTAATTTTCTGTTTAATTGTTAGAAATGTTTTGGAATACACAAAATATATTAGAGTGTGTTTGTGTGTGTGTGTGTGTGTGTGTACCACAATAACAATCTTCTTTTTTTGCTTAGTCACAGCATTTGGAAATACCTAAAGGATTTTGACTGATCTTGAAAAAGCTGAGCAGAGACAGACTTGTTTCTTACTTGCATAGGAATACACCAGGAAATAAACAAGACTAGGAAATGTTAACAAGACCATCCAGAAAAAAACAGTGACAAACTAGTTTAGGTATTGAAGCCAGTGGTAGGATTCAGCCAGTTCGCATTTATTCGGGAGAACCGGTTGTTACCTTTCTAAGCAGTTCGGAGAACTGATTGTTGGAAGAAATCTTATTTTGTTTTATCCCACTTTACAGGGCTAATCCTGTAAGGAAGGCAGGAAGGAAACATTCTGGTGTTGTTTCTAGCCTAATCTTTATTGCCCTGCTTACAGAAACTGCCTCTCTGGTTAACCTTTATTACATTGTAACAATGCCCATCGACATGAGTGACATTGAGTTGGCCATGCCCACCCAGTCACATGACCACTGAGCCACACCTACCCAGCTGGTCATTAGGACAGAGAACCAGTTGTTAAATTATTTGAATCCCACCACTGAGTTAGAGCATTCTTGAAATCTACAGATTAATATTTCAGTGTTTAATTAACCGGAAATAAAAACATTTTAACTATGTAAAGAATATTATAAAGATATATTTTGCTCTATATTCTGCAGAGGGTCTTCAAATCATTTTATTTTTCAGATACAAATGATTGTTACTTGTGTCCAGAAGGAAACTATCCAAGCAACAATCAGGATTCCTGTATTCCTAAAACTTTGACATTTTTGTCTTACAAGGAACCTTTGGGAATCAGTTTAGTTTTCTTTGTTCTTTTGTTTTCTTTGTTCTCGGTGATGGTGCTTGTAATATTTGTGAAGAACCACAACACTCCTATCATCATAGCCAATAACCGAGACCTCACTTACATTCTCCTCATTTCCCTCCTGCTCTGCTTCCTTTCTGCATTCCTATTCATTGGTCATCCTGAGAAGGTGGTATGTCTCCTGCAACAAACGACTTTTGGGGTTGTGTTTGCAGTGGCTGTTTCTTCAGTGTTGGCAAAAACCGTCACAGTGCTTCTAGCTTTCCAGGCCACTGAGCCAGGATCCAAGATGAGAATATGTGTGGGAAAGAGACTGTCCAAGTCCATTGTCATTTCCTGTTCTGTTATTCAAATAAGTATTTGCATGACATGGTTAACAACTTCTCCCCCCTTCCCAGACACTGACATGGATTCGGTAATTGAAGAAATTATTTTGCAATGTAATCAAGGCTCTGTGACTATGTTCTATAGTGTCCTAAGCTATTTGGGCTTCTTGGCTGTTATTAGTTTCATAGTTGCCTTCATGGCCAGGAAATTACCTGATACTTTCAATGAAGCCAAGTTCATCACTTTCAGCATGTGGGTCTTCTGCAGTGTTTGGATATCCTTTGTTCCAACCTATCTGAGCACCAAAGGAAAGTACATAGTAGCAGTGGAGATATTTTCCATCTTGGCCTC
>JANHFT010003370.1:279423-291351 GCA_032467955.1 Pseudoxenodon macrops | reverse complement strand
CCCCCCCAAAAAAAATGGGGGGGTTGATACCTTTTATAGTATTTCCGATCACCATCTGGAAGAAGCCTTTTCTGGAACCTCCTGCAGATGTTTGGAAGACACCTCCAGTGACTCCGCTAGAAATGTTAGAAAACTCTCTGAATGAGAAGATGACTGTCATATTCCTACCGTTGGAGGGGAAAACATTTGTAGATGATTTATGAGCTTTCTTGAGTGGGAATCTAGTCTGGTGACACCTTTTTAATAACTATAACCAAGAACATTTAATTGCAAGAAATGTATTATAGGAATAAGCAAAGTCTAGTATCAATTTACTGTAACTACCCAGAAAAATAAAAATAAATTTTCTCTTTGTTGCCGAAAACGCGCATGTACCCGCACTCGTAATGCAATGCTGGGGGGCCCTGTGCATGCTCACAGAACCACCCTACACTCCCCCTGCCCCCTGTTTTGGGCCTAGTAGGCTTCCCTACAGCCTCCTGGGCCCAAAAACAGGCCACGGGAGGGAGCATACATACGACCCTCCCATGCAAGTGCATGCATTTCCTGCATGCGTCTCCCTGCGCATCCCGAAAATCAGCTGACCGGTGGTAGGCATGGTGGAGCTGACCTAGGTGATGGCTCACGTGTCAGCAGAAAGGGCTCCGTGTACCAGCTCTGGCACGCCTGCCATGGGTTCACATGATCTTGATTCTATGCCTCTGTTTATACAACACAGGATTGTATTAACTTTTTTGGCTGCTATCGCATATACTGACTCATATTCAAGTGATCATCCACTAGGACTCCAAGGTCCCTCTCACAGTTACTGTTTTTGAGTCAGGTGTCGCCTAATCTGTACTTATACCTTTGGTTCTTTCCTGCCTAAATGTAAAACTTTGCTTTTCTCCACATTAAAAATCATTTTGTTGGATAGGGCCCATTGTTCAAGTTTGTCAAGATCTTTTGGGACCTTCATTACACTAGAAGTATAAAATGATGCAGAAGATCCATATGCATGTAGTATTGCCTTGTGCCATTGTTCCTCTTTGTTGAATGTCCACAAGTTTGTTAATATGCTTTTATAGGTTAAAGATTTGAACTTGGTTCTGAATTTTATAGATATGCATGCGTGTATTATATAAAGCAAATAAATAAACCCAAATTGGCTCAGCTATTCACAGTGTTACCAGATCCAGGCTACAAAAATCTGGATAAGTCAGGGGCCCCCAACCCCTGGTCCATGAACTGGCACTGGTCCGTGGCACACCATCACACAAACAAGCAAAGCCCCATCCAAGGGATGCAGGCAGTACTCCAAACCTCACCCCTCCGGTCTGTGGGAAAACCTCACTTCATGGACTCAATCCCTGGTGCCCAAAAGATTGGGGGCCACTGGGATAAGTGCTAGATGGTGGTTAGATATTTCTGCATCTCAACGCTGCCATCTAATGGTTGCATGTGGTTTTGCATCTCAAGCCATAAAGTTTTATGCACAGGATTCGGCTAATTCCACTAATTTAGTCAACTCCTAGAATACTAATCCCAGGCAGGCAGTTTATTTTGTATTATTATTATTAATACCTATTCCTACTCTTCCTTTATCATCTGGTGAATCTACCCACTTTGCCCAGTTAATTTTCCTGGAAAAATAAATTGCAAGAAGGATGAGCTGAAAAATCAAGCTTTCTTTATCAGGAGCTTTCAGGTTTGGCCTGGCTACTTAGAATATATTTCCACAGGTGGGTTCCTACCAGTTCTATCCGGTTCTAAAGAGTAGGTAGTAACTCCACGGTGATGTTACGGAGCCGGTTCTGTCGGTGGCTCCATGGGCGCCGCCATCTTGGATTTTTCTTCTGCGAATGCAGTTGTTGACTGCCATACATGGGCTCAAGCGACCCTGGGCGAACTGGCAGTAAGAAGATTCAGAACCCACCACTGAGTACCTTGCTTGGCTGCAGTAAGGCAACAGCTACAACTGTAGCTATAACTGCAGCTTCATGCTTGGCCATTTGGAAATGGAATAGTGTGTGTCATAAAACCTTGCCAGAATTTTTCTGATGCAACAACAAACCAGGATGCCAGATATTTCTGGAAAAAATGAGTAAGGATTTTTTCTCTCCACCACAATTGTAATTTTTGACACTGAGTTAGGCAAGCTGTATATTTCCAGAACTACTAAGAAAGAATTTTGACTTGTTTAATGCCTGACCTGAATTATATGTGTTGTGGTGCAAACTTAGTAAATATTTTGCCAAAATTCATTTGAATCAGAAGTTTAACATTTTCACTGGATTCAAAACAAAACAAAACATTTTAAAGACATTCCAGTAGACAGAATTCAGATCAATTAATAATATTTATATTCTATACTATAAATGTAACATTTCCCAAGAAGTCCAGAATTTGCTGAGCTTCCCAGATAATTAGGTTATTTATTAGAGTTATAATCCCACAATCCTCCAGATTCTTGTTGTCTTAAAATAAAGCAAAACATAAAGCAAAATACAGAAATATAAGAAAGACTAAAAACCGTAAAATATACAATGCCAATCAATCAGGTGTCATGACCCAAATGACAACATTCATGCACTGAGCTAAGTTAAGTCTTTACCTTGTGGGACCCTTCCTTTAAAATGTTTTAAAGGCTGTATGACCAAATTAATCCTTAATTTATTGGTGTCATACCTTCTAAGCAAAATTAGCTTACTTTGACTAGTGAATTAAAACTTTCATATTAACAAATAAAACCTCTTGATGAACAGGGGGTGCTTTCGCTTGAATTAAAATGTAGGCTATAGTGTAAAAGCAGGGTTATTCCTAAAATTGCATATATTTATTTTACTCTACTAGTGAAATGAAACTAAAAACAGGCTGAAAATATTTACCTGTTCAAAGAAAAGGCAGGAAGCATTACCATCCTTCTTGTTTGGTTTTTTTTTTTTAATATTGTCACATAGCCAAAAATGAATGGTTTTGATTATTACATGGCAGTGCCTATGTGATTCTTGATTGGCTAGGACCACAATCTATAAATAAGAACAGATGTATGGTTTCCCCCTAAAATTCATTCTATCACCCTGAACGTTTTCATGGGTCATAGCCCTAAATTATGCATACAGATTTAAGATGTGCCGAGGCATATAGGCTTTGTGTTATGCTGGAAAGAGAGAAAGAGAGAGTGGGAGGGAGGGAGAGAGGGAGGGAGAGAGAGAGGGGGGAGATTTCATACCATGTCTATTGATCTATTGTTTTAACTTCAACTCTTATTTTCACACTTTTATTCTGTAATCCTTTCTTATTGCATATAGCTTGTAGACCCTTCTGCATTAAAATGGTCAAAGTGGACAATTGCTCAATTATTTAATAAAATAATTCCAAAATTCCATCTCCACTCTGCACTTATAAGGGAAATAATTATTTTTTGTGATAATAGGATCAACAAAATTGATGTGAGCTGACATCACTCAGGAGTGCTATTGTAGGTGAAATTGCTAGAATATGGAGAACATTGTAGTGAATTTGTATTCAGAATATTATTTAGACACTAATTAATATATAAAGCATACATTAGGTTTAAATATCTGGAAAAAAATGTATGTTTTGACCTAGTTCAAGATCTCTGACAGGGGGTTGGAGCAGGGATGGGTTCTAATTTTTTTTACTGCCAGTTCTGTAGGCGTGGCTTATTTTGTGGATGTGGTTTGCTGATCATGTGACTGAGTGGACGTGGCCAACCTGACATCACACACTCACACTGTCACATGACACATCCCCATCCAAGCCATGCCCACTGAAACGGTGGTGAAAGGTTTTGGGACTTTTTGACACTTTTTTTTGACACTCCACCCCATATCCAGGTTGGGACACCGTGGGGTGGCGGTGGTCATCTCGGCTTTCCCTCCGTTGCCCTTCCTGGTCGAAAAGTGCTCCTTCTCACCTCCAAGGGGTTTTCCTGTGCTTGCAGCCAGAGCACCCCACTCCTGATGGCGCACTGAGCCAGGTCCCATCTACTAGATGAGCGTGGAGGGGAAAGGCTTCCCTCTGGACCTCAGGGGCAGCTTCACCGAGGACACGCCCAGGCCCCCAGTCAAGAGGGTGACCATGTTTTTGCAGCCCGCTGGCCACGGCTTTCTGGCCAGGAAGGGAAATGGAGAGAAAGCATGAAGGAGCTTTTCTTTTAAGAAAACCCAAAAAAAGCTGAAAGATTCAGAGCTGCGTGTCTCATGACCCTCCTGCCCTATGCGCTGCCCCACCTGCCTGCCACCATCAAATTGATCTTTCCTCCCGCAGTGCCATGGCCACTCTCAGCCCCAGCACACAAAAATTTTAAATTGTAAATAAAATAAAATAAATTTGCAAAAGAAAAAGTCCAAGATGGCAGTGCCCATGGAGAAAACAACACAACCAGCTCCATCATTGCAGCGTTGCTACCTACTCTATAGAACTGGATAGAACTGGTAGGAACCTACCTCTGGGTTGGAGGGTACGTATTAGGGTGAAATCCAGCAGGTTCTGACAGGTTTTGGAGAACCAATAGCGGAAATTTTGAGTAGTTCGGAGAACTGCTACGTATATTTGAAAAAATTAACAACTAATAAAAGAGAGGCCACTTCTTGTCATTTCATAATCTGTTCATTCAACCATACTAGAAGGGGAAATAATGATTCTGAAATGTCAACCATATTTTAAAAATGGGAAAGGGAGGTTCAACTGCATTGTTTCCCTACTCAAAAAATACTAATTAATGGATCATAGATCAAAAGCAAATATTTCTACAGTACATCAGTGCCACTCTCTTAGAAAAGTTTTTTTTTTAAGGCAAAAGTGGCAATTGTCTGCAAAGTTTGTGACAAAAGAAAGGACAATCATAAATCTTAAAAGATCTTGGC
Source organism: Pseudoxenodon macrops (assembly GCA_032467955.1). NCBI lineage: Eukaryota > Metazoa > Chordata > Lepidosauria > Squamata > Pseudoxenodontidae > Pseudoxenodon > Pseudoxenodon macrops. Next base: position 286,480 of record JANHFT010003370.1, on the reverse strand, counting down.
ACATTTTGTGATACATCTTGAATGGATAAAAAGCTTTATAAAGTTAAAAGCTTTTCTCAGCAATTAATTTCTTAAGTTCCAATGAACAGCTGGAAGCTTTACTGATCAAATGTTCTACATCATGTCCAGTGTTCACTGTGCCAGGGTGTCTCTTAATCCAACCACATTAAGCATGTCTAGGTCTCTTCTAATTCATGGAATAAGGAAGCATATGAGCCAACCACTAAGGATTTCAAGAGATCTACCATACTTTCAACTCAAACTTCATATACAAGAACAAAGGCACAAAACCTTTTACGCTATAGAAACATTGTCAAAAAGGTACCTGAAGACAATTGAAAGAACACATTACAAACCATATTACTTAGATTATGAATTCCCAGCTATGAGGGAAAATAAATAAATAAATCCCCATATAAATCTAAATAATGTTATAAAACATATCCACAACGTTTCTGAAAAATATGCCCCAATCTTTTCAGTAAAATTTGCCTAGTGGTTCCAGAAATTTCTTCCTGGTGAATTTATGTCACTCTGATGTTGATCTACCACAGTAAGCTACTGAGGGATGTCATTTTATGTCTATCTGTCTAGCCATCTACAGGCTAAGCAGAGGCATCTCCTAAGTTAAATGAATGATCAATGAATAGTGAACTATTTGGAGGGAAGAAAAATAACCTTCATTTTCTTGGCATTGCTTCCTAGCTAGTGATTTTATTTTATCAGTTATAGGGAATGCCTGTCTTGCTTTTTCAGTATGTTCAGCCGGTGTTCCTTCCAAGAACTGCAAATACGAATAAAAAAAGGGAATATTAGGACAGGGACGGTAGGCACGCTGGTGCGCTTATGCACGTCCCTTAAATGCTTCTTAGGAATGGAGTGAGGTCAACAATAGAAGTCTAAGGTTAAAGTTTTGGGGATTTGGGGAAGAAACTACAGAGTCAGGTAGTGCATTCAAAGCATTGACAATTCTGTTACTGAAGTCGTATTTTCTGCAATCAAGTTTGGAGCGGTTTGCCATAAGTTTGTATCTATTATGCGCTCATGTATTGTCGTGGTTGATCAATAGGCCTTCTGAATTGTGAAAAATGATTCTGCCTTAAAGGTTTTTCAATTCAGTAACATGCATAACAAGGACAGGCATATGTACAGTATATAAAAGGACATAATACGTTGACCATGTTATTGTTATTCAATGAACTAGTTTACTAGTATTTCGAGCTCATCCTACAATTTTTATACATTTCAAAATGGCAAGAAGAAGTATGACAGATCTTCAGCAATCCTGGCTGAAGAATAGTCCTGGGGAAATAAACAAACAAAAAAATTCTGGAGATGGATATGACTTCAGGCCTATAACCTTCACCCCTAGAATTTAATCATCCTTCATCCATAGAATATATATGACTTATTCTTTGCACTGGTACAGCCATAGCAATTCCACATAGATTTTTCAGTCATACAAATCATTGCAAATTCATTTCCAGAATTATCACATCTTTCATATTACTGCAGGCATATTCCTGATTAAGGATAACTTGGCTTCTATCATAGTGAAGTAATTTAGACGGATTAACACATTTCAAAATAAGGTATAGGGTTAGACTGCATAATGCATAAAGTTTCAGACTCTTAAGTGTTCTCAGTCCATAAGCAGGTACAGTATATTTTAGGCGATAAATCAACTCCTTTGGTCAACCACAAGTTCCCGGGTCCTATTCCCACCACACTGTGTGGGTGGGTGGGTGGTTGAGAGAGAGAGACAGAGACAGACCCATGTGGATGCTGATATGGGTAACTAATGGGTCACCAACAAATGCATACAATACAATAAATGTTATAAATGTACAATAAATGTATGGTAATATTGTGAGTTACTTCCAAAAGCCGAATAGTAACTGAGATTAATACAGCAGTCAAAACTGCAAAAAGCAAAAAGAGGAAAGTGAACGGTTGGGTCCTTTAAACTAAAAATAGCATGTTACAGGATCAAGAAATTAAAGAGCGAACATCAAAAGTTCAGGAATAATTACATATAAATCTGGGCATAAGGACTATGAACTCCAAATACAGCCTTTCTTAATCTTACCCCTCCTGATATTTTGGACTAGAATGCCTGTCACTTAAAGGGTACCAACAATTTCAAAGGATGATGAGCACTGTAATTCTTTAGGATCCTGATTAGGAGTCCTTTTGAAATGGCTTTGGAGAAGAGAGAAGAAACTCACAAGGCAAGCTAATACATGCGAAGAAGTTTCTGAAGCACAAATTGCCTTGCATAGTTGAATTGGCTAACAGTTTTGAGTAAAAAAATTTAAATGTGGTGTCTGCTTTCGAGAGTGGGCTCATTCTTGAAATAAAAAGTGAGAGAGAGCTGGGTGTGGGGGAAGATGAACTTCATCAGTCTGGATTAATTTGATTATCTCCTTTCTCTTCTTAACTGCTTCTTTTATTTCTCCTACATTTGTTTCCCTTCCCCCATAGAGAATTTTTCTGCAAAATCCCCTGTCGTTGAACAGTGTGGATTTTATTACCGCATTTGCCAGTGGCAGGAGCTGACTGTAAATGAGAACTGAGTGGGATCCTGCTCTCTGTTTTTGTTTTCCAGTAACTTTAGGATCACTTTAAACTGAATACTTTTCCTGTCATACAAAAGGAAACCTTATACTTGGGCTGCTGTTCTCCTTTTTTTTTTTTTAATTAGACACACACAGTGTGCATTGCAAATTCTGCCCCCCATCTGCCAAAAATAATTTGAGAATTAACTGTGCTTCACTGATAATCACCGCTGTGTTTGTGATGCATTTCTTCAGACTTGTGTCATTCTGTTCTTGCCCAGTATTTGGAAATAAAACAGAAACACATGGTGCTCGTGTTGTAAGCTGTTGCCACACTGCCGTTCTAATGGGCTTACTGACCACAACCTACAGGGGCCAGCATGTGTCAACAGCAAAAAAAGGACCAACCTCCATCACTGCCTGTGCTTTTACTAAGTTGTTATATGTCTAATTCTTTGCAATTCAGTTTCTCCTGCTGTTTTGGCTGCTCCAAGCCAAGGCTCATATAGTATGAGTATAGTCTAGCAGCCTTCCCTACCTTCAGTTTTACCGCAAAGGGCCCAGCAGGATCTCCTTACTGGAAGAGACAAGCCTGAGTCCAGGGCAAAAAGGGCATCACCACTTCCTAATAAAACTTACTAGATGGAAGTGGGCAAGAACGGAGAAGGGCTCCACACAGGTATTGATCTAATCTCTTCCCCTTCTCAAGATTCCAGATATAACTAGGACTTGTAATTCAAAAATTGACTGCAAACAAAAGAGCCTTTTATTAGTTCAATGAAAGTCTGCTAGTGACCCTTGTGATTTTCTAGTCATAGTATCCTTGCTACACAGGGAAAGAATTTGCCCCTAGAGTTGTGGCTAGCTCAAGGCACAGCTTCTGGTGATGGAATGCCAGCCCTGAAGTGGTTAACAGACTTGAATATTGCTGGTTTCCCTTCACTTGCCTTGGCCTACAGCACTGGGGCCTGCTGTTTAGGAGTGAAAAAAGAATTTCCTTACTTATATCCCAGGTGGCACCCAGGCCAACCATGTTATTGAGAAGCAGAGATCACAAAACTTTGATGTTCTCATAAAGCTCCATAATTAACTCCTAGTTTGAGAATAAATGGCATTCCACATCAACAGGGGATGGGGTGGGAGGGAAGAGCCTCCTTCAGATTTCATTAAGTGATTAGTAATGTTGACTTGTTTTTTAGAAACCTGAAGGGGCTGCTTTGTTATTTGACTCATTTTGAGCTCCATGCTTAGGAATATATTCCAGGACCCTTCATCCACTAACGCTTGAGAGGAGAGGTTGATGCATTGATAAACAAGCCATATGGTCAAAGGGAGAAATATAAATGATTGCTTGTTTACACCGTTTGTTCCTCATTCTGCCCTGCAAACAGGAAAACCAGGAGAGACATTTCATTAGCAATCATGGGATCAGATTCTTCCTGCTTCTGACCAATGTATGGGTTTTGTAACATAAACTTCCATTCGGAATTCAACATGGAAATGACATCTTGAAAAATATGCATTGAGACAGCTTGGATTTCCATGACTTGTGTTCAGGCCCTTGATATATACATATAAATACAAGAGATAAAATAAATGGGTATTCATTTTGCAGGTTTGATCTACAGCCATTCTCAGTGGGGGGAAGCATCCTGTCTAGATAGACAAGAGTTAGCATTTTCATCTAGGCCTGTCACGGTGTTGTATGGTAACTTTCAAGGACACTCATTACCCCAAGGGTTCATCCATTTCCTTTTATGAATCCTTGGGGTATTTGTTGTTATTCGTAAGTCTACGTAGTGATTCTAGCCCTTTTGGCAAGCTGGGAAGTTCATCAAATCTATGCAGTAATTGAGACACCAGCTGCAATTTCAGTTTTAGGTCTTTTGTGCAGACAAACGTTATTGCACCGTGCATTTTAATAAAACAAAACAAAAATAACAAAACGGGATAGTGTATGTCCAGATTGGGCACACTGTGTTTGTGCTACTATGACCATTTGTTAATCCAAATATTTAGAAAGATATGGTTTATCTCCTACATGTATTTATATTGAGTTTCAATCTTCAAACTAGGATTTAGGAACTCCTTCTTTTTTATATCCTTACGTAGGCCATGTCATGTATCCTTTGTCTGCCATCTGTTATAGCAAAACCAGAAGATGAATTACCAATTTCCATTCACAAAATATCTTTTGAAAACACTCTTTATTTTAATTCCACAAAAGTTCATGAAATATTTGAGATACCACGGACCCATTCAATAGATTTGTGGACAATTCTGATACCCAGCAGTCAGAAGTCAATTGCAAGTCTATACAGATGAATGAAAAAGAAAATGAAAAGCTACATAGCTAGTTATTACTGGTTCCATATTTTATAGAAATACAGAATTTAGAGTGGCTACCTGGTCTGTACTTGAACACATCCAGAGGAAGAAAGCTTACCAACTTACTTGGTAATTAATTCTACTGTCAAACTACTCACTTACAGATGGGAAGTTCCCTAACATTCAGTCAGCATGCACTTTTGTGCAACTCACGTTCATTATGGAACGATAAACAAATAAATCTTGGCCTTTTTCTGTGGGACATCCTTTCAGGCACTGTCATATCTTCATTCATTCTCCGCATTCTGAAGGTAAACATTCATTTATTCATTTGTCTGTCTTCATTGGACTTAGCTTCTAATTCACTGATTATCCTTGTGGTCTTTGAATCATCCTTATCTGAATCCTGCTTAAAGTGTCATGCCTCGAACTAGACACAGTTTGTATGATTCATATTCGGTTTGTGATTAATCACTCTTGCAGTATATATTTTTTCTTACAATGGCCAATGTTATTGTCAAGCTGGATTTCTCCATTCTGTACCTGGGCATTTCATGTGTATGTCCGAGAGGCATGAATTTGTGTTTATTTATCTGAATTTTATTTACCTTTCTGAATTTTATTTAAATTTTATTTTATTTTTATGTCATTCATTTATTTAATTCCTCATTGGAATTTTATATCTGTCTTCCGTCACATCTAATTTTATATTACTGGAAAATCTGAGAAGCAGTTCTTCATTCAAATTGTCAATTAATGTTGAAGAATAAAAGTTGCCGTATTTTAACCGTCATTATCACTACTGAATAGTAAAGGAGTTCTCCCACCAAAGCAAACTCTACTTTTAAATATTATTTTGTGAAAAAACATTAAATATTGTTTTGATGTAATGCTATTTATACAGTGCTGGTTAAACTTATTAGCACTATAATGTTTAAATAGTTTCAGCAATTGAAGATTCAATAAAAGAATTGCATTGCTGTGAACACCCCAGAAAAATTACCATTTAATAATATCATGATTATAATAATGTAATGATAATATTTAGAAATATACTATAATTTTATAATACCAATTTATGATATAACACAATAAGTCACAATGAACTTTTTGCTTGCTATAGCCAGAACTTTTCATTTGCCATGGTAGTTTTCTAAAATATAAATAAAACAGAAAGCAAGACTGTAATCAAAATTCTAATGAATTATTAGAGCTCATTGTCAGGTCCCAGACATTTAAAAATATTGAGTAAGCAATAAATAAGAATGTGAAAATATATAAAATTTGCAATTGCACTTTAATGAACAAACTGCAAAATACTAAGATGCCAAAGACATCTAAGACACTTGGTGAGCTAAGTGAAAAGGTAAGATCTATTTTAAATGTATAGCATTCTTTCAGTGTCCCTCTAGGAGTTTGGCTTCTTGCCAGTGTTCATTGTTAAAAATTTAATAAATATATTTGGCATGAATTTGTTACAATTTTCTTCATTTGTTACAAATTCTAATGGGAGGCATTCATTTAAGGCAGGGGTATCAAACTCAATTTCATTGAGGGCTGCAACAGGGTTGTGTTTGACCTTGAGGGGCCAGGAGGCTGTGGCCAGGGTGGGCATGACCAGCTCGATGTCACTTGTGTCAAGGGCGCTTGTGGTGGCCCAAGTGCTCTGCCAGCAAAAATGGAGCTTGTGATGCAGCCCTCCCAAACTCCATTTTTGCCAGCAGAGGGCTGCAGGAGGCTGTCTCAGACAAAAACAGAGCTTGGGAGCACCCGGCACAGCCCTCCCAAGCTCCATTTTTGCTGGCAGAGGCACCATGGGACAGTCCTTTACTGTTTCCAGGGCAGCCTGTGGGCCACATCAAAGCACCCCATGGGTCAAATCTGGCCCATGGGCCTTTAGTTTGACACCCATGATTTAAGGCAACCTGTGGGCCACAGCCCACCAGTCATCCATGAGGGGTTAGAATAGAATAGAATAGTATTCTTTATTGGCCAAGTGTGATTGGACACACAAGGAATTTGTCTTTGGTGCATATGCTCTCAGTTTACATAAAAAGACAAGATACATTTGTCAAGAATCAAAAGGTACAACATGTAATGATAGTCATAGGGTACAAATAAGCAACCAGGAAACAATATCAATAAGAAGTCATAGGATACAAGCAACAAGT
>JANHFT010003370.1:267163-279282 GCA_032467955.1 Pseudoxenodon macrops | reverse complement strand
GGTTTCTCCTAAAGTCTACCACCATTTCTACAGTTTTGAGTGTGTTCAGTTCCAGATTGTTCCGGTTGCACCACAAGACTAGTTGTTCAATCTCCCGTCTGTATGCAGGTTCATCATTGTCTTGAATGAGACCGATCATTGTTGTATCATCTGCAAACTTCAGTAGTTTAACAGATGGATTGTTTGAGATGCAGTTATTGGTATAGAGAGAGAAGAGAAGTGGTAAGAGCACACAGCCCTGGGGGGCTCCTACATTGTACATAATTGTACATAATTGTAAATTGGGTTTGTAGCTGGGCCGCAGAAATGGCTGGTGAGTGCAAGTGCACACACACATCCTCACTTGCACAAGCAGTGGGTGAGTGAATGTCTGTTCACTCCACTTGTGTAAGCTGCACGCACACGCACACACACACACACACACTTGCTGGCTGCTTGCATGGAACCATCCCATCTCCCACCCCCACTGGTCCACAAAGCCAGAAACGCTGGGGAATTATGATTTAAGGCAATAAAATTGGTACAATGAAGACAAAAAAATGTTCATTAACTATTTTTAAGAATACTATGATGTATGTGGTGCATAACTACGGTGGCTCAGCAACTGTCTAAATATCTGACAGAATAACCAACATTTTTTAAAAATCAGAACAGAAATCTGGTCAATTGCCATTGCAACCTGAAGATTAGCTCTGCTGGCTTACTAACTTTTGCACATTTTTTAAAAGCAAGCTCCTTAATGGATTGTGAGAATTCTGTAGACCTCTACTAGTTTCAGCACAGCATTTGCTAACCCTATAACATACTGTTTTTATTAAGTATTGAGCCGAATAGCTTACTTGCTATATTGGGTGAATTCACAATTGAAAACTGCACTCAGAAATGCTTCACTAGGCCTCTTCATCATATTAGAAGTAGGTGTCAAGTATGATAATGTTTGGGCCTGAAATTCATACCCCTCAAATCTCCTTTAGTAAAGAAGTTCAAAGGAGAAATGAAAGGCATTGATAATATGATGTCGACCTTTGGCTTTGAAACAGTTTGGGTCAGTAGAATATTGAAATTGTAATTGCTCACAAGCTAAATATGAGTCAGAAATATTACATGGCTGATAAAAGTCAAAAGCAAATTTGGGTTGCATTATTAATATAAATACATTTTACAAATTTATCTAGTACAGGTAATCCTCAACGTTTGAGCACAATTAAGCCAAATATTTCTGTTGCTAAATGAAACATTTGTTAAAAGAGTTTTGCCTCATTTACGACTTTTCTTGCCACCGTCGTTAACAAAAATGCCCTACAAGTTAGAAACAATTACCAAGGGAATTGGTCAGCTCTCCTTAATTGGATGTTCTAAGGAGACACTGGATACAATTTGAGGTGAATGTATTTAGGGAAGCATATAAAGAAGAGGGTCTTCTAATAATAGAGGACTTCAATTACTGTTAGACTGAGACATTAATGCCCAGGCCATAACAAAGAAAACCAAATTTCTAGGGACTTTAAACGATTGGCCTCCAAACAGATGGCTTTGGAGCTGACTGAAGAGGGACAACCAGAGGTTTAACCATAAATGTTGACAGAATTAAGGTCTGGTGTAAAATTGCCAGCCAGGTTCAACACATTCCCATTTGATTACAAAAAGAGAAACTTTAAAAAAGAAAGGGATTGGTGGGGGGGGGACCAAGAGGGCCATTTTTTTGCCTAATACCTGCAGGAAGTTTAAAATGACAATATTGAGGTTCAACTGGAATATATTCCACACTGATATATCAGGTCAAGCCTTAGAAGAAGTTGGTAGGAGGGAATAAAAGGGCAGTGGGACCTGGGTAAGAGACCAAACTATAGATACACAGTCTATTAGACAAGTAAGACCCAGTTCTGCTTCCATGTTTTTCAGAGACAGATCTCGAACACAATGATTTTATGATTTAAACATAAGAATGAATCATATTTTATTCAATTAAATCCAGAGATCTCCAAGCTGGAAACTCTGTTGAACAAATTAGAGCAACCGTGGCTTATTAGAAAGCTGGTAATTATTGTTTACCCATTTTGATAAAGATGAGAGTAAAGATCTTTAGGTACCGGTATTTCATTTTTTTTAGTCTTGGTGTTTTAAGGGAAAGGAGCAAGAATCAGAACTTCTCGATACCTGAAGTGGTTAAGAGGAAGTAAAGAAGAAAAGGAAGTTTTAAGTTCAAAATAAGAAGGTTGCATACTTTGGCCTAGATTTCATTAATTTTATTGTTTATGAAGGGCAGATATTATCTTCTGAATGCAGCCACTTTCTTTGTTTTCCTCATTCTTCTCCTGCTTTTCTTCTCTTACACGTTCATCATATTATGTCAGTTATTTGCCTGTATTGCATGTCCATGAGAAACCTGTTAAAAAAAGGAGCACTTTAAGATTTGGTGAGTGGATATGTTTTTGAGGCCCTGGGCTTGCTGCAAACATTTGGAAAGCATCTGGAACCAAATGGACATGAACACAGATGTCAAAAATAGCTTGCATTTTACTACCGTTATTAAACAGTTTCCCCATTTGCCCTTTCTGTTGATTCTTTCTCTCTCTCTCAGTGTCTTTCTGCAAATCACTCTGGAAAGGAGAAGGGCAGGAAGTCAAAGTCTGTTGAGCAGGCAAGTGTCTTGATTCAAAAGTAAAACAACCAAAAGAATAGTTACAAACTATTAAATCTTTTGCCTCTTTAGGTCCTCTTGTGGTATTAATTTTTTGGATTCTTTCAAAGGACTTAAGAGTCATAGTGGCTACTTGGTTAGAATCATTCCATTGTGATATGGCAGCATATACATTTAATAAATAAATAAAATCCAGAATCCTTAGCCAATGTGAGGATCTCTTGGCTATCCACGGAAATGTGATCCAGGTGCTAAAAAGATTTTTTTAAAGTCCTTGTGTCATCATATTTTCATTTTCTTGATTCAGCTTCCATATTCTGTTTGGTATGGAGCATACTTAGAGAATACTGCACTTAGAGCTGCAATTACTTTTCAGACAAATGCGCTCTCTGAGATCAATATAGATAGGGATTGTTTATGGCTATAATTGTGTTTATGTATAGGTATTCCGTAGGTCCTTTATACTGTACTTTCAAAAACAGAAATATGTGTCATTCAACTTTAGCAGGTGGAAAACATTTTCTCCTTCATTTCTCTAAGAATTTTTTCCCTTTTGTTTAAAAATAAAATAAATCCTTTATGCTATGCCCTGATTAATGAATCAAATGATGGAGAGTTTTGAAAAACAACAGTGACAACAACAATTTTGCCACTGTTCTTGAGGCTAATGAGAATGGCAAAGCACAAATCTATATTTTATATTTCAGTTACAACTATACAACCTCATTGATTGTTTAGCTGAGAAGAAAGTTGATTTTAATAGTATCAGAGTGTAGGTTATTGGGTTGCTCCACTTTGCAAAATACCAAGAACATCAGGGAATTGTAAACCGGTTTTATTTAGTTCCAAACCTGTGCCAAAATGTTGGGGACTAGCTCATAGATCCTTCTTATAGTTGGAACATGTGCTTCTTGTTATTTCACTTGAGGGCTTCCTGTGTCTGTATATCTCTTTGAGAAATACACAGCACACAAAGGAATGGGAGCTATGTACCCTTCACAAACTGCAAGGCATGACTTACAGTTTTCATAAAAAGCCTGAAACGTTTTTATGTGCCAGAACTAGTAATCTGATCTACTTTAGAAACTCCCAACCTATCTGAAACTCCAACAAAAGCAATTAACATCAATATAGGCCCAGATATTTTAAACTATGGACTTGGATGGATCAGGGACAAAAGATAAGGGTGTATGTACACATACAACCTCTCCAGTGACAGACTAATTAATGTAAGTGTGTACTGTGGGCATGGCTATTAGTTTCTTATTGTTCCTCATTGGACCTGAAACTCCAAGAGGAAAGAAAAGTATATTGAACAAAGTCATAGGAGCAATGTTTTTTCAGGATATTGTGCTATGATATTGGGTCAGTTTTGGTGTTGTTTGGTATAATGGGTTCTTCTGGAAAGCAATGGAGGCAGCAGACAGTTTTTGCCCTCCCCAGGCTTCAGGAAAGCTTCCTGAAGCCTGGGAAAAGTTCCAGTTGGCCCGTTGGGTCATTTTTCATTCTCCCCAGGCTTCCTGGAGAGAGCGAAAAAAGGCCCAATGGGCCAACCGGAAGTTTAGAGGCTTCAGTGAGGCCTGCGTGCATTGCATTATGGGTGTGGGCACATGCACAGAAAGAGGTTAGCCATCACTGCTCTAGAAAATAGGAACACACGATTAGTGAAGGCAAACTTTAGCCATGGTACCTACATCTGCAGAAATATTACATTTTGCAACTCTTTCTCTGTTGAACTTTTCTTGATGAAGGCAGATATTGCCATGTTGAGGAATTGTTGCAATAATTAGTATTTGCCAAATAACTTCCCTTTCCTCTTCCATCTTTTCTTGTCTCCTCATTCTGTACATTTCCTTTTGATTCTGGAGACATGCACCCCTTTCATCCTCCCATTTCTTCATCTCTCCTCCTTTTTGCTACATCCCAATGATGTTAGTGTCATTTCTTGATCATGACCTCTCTCCCCCTATGGCACAATTATGCTAATGATATTTTAATTTAATCATTATTTTTTTACCACAATGTTTTATCTTGCCATTCTCAACTCAGGACAATTTAGAATCCGTGTCCAATTTCTCCACTGAGTTGTAGGAAGCTGTCAGAGTCAGTTTAAAAATAGGTTCACATTGTCTGCTGAGGGCTAGGATGGTGGCTGATGGAGAGGTTGGACTGCACTCAGTTTCAGATTAGGAAGCAGTTGAAAAATGAAACAGGATGGGCAAATATAGAGACTAATGCAGTGACCTTTTTCTTCTTGCGTGCCAAAAATGGCAGCGCGTGCACACGTGCCAGCACACAACCCCTCCCCCATGCACACTGCGCTGCACATGCATGCGCCCCTCCATTGGGCCATTTTTCGCCTTCCGGAGGATGAAAAACAGCCCAATGGGACTTCCGGTTTGCCTGTTGGGGCCATTTTTCACCCTCTGGGGGCTTCAGGGAAGCACCTCGCGTGCCCTCAGAAATGGCTCCACGTGCCACCTGTGGCACACGTGCCATAGGTTTGCCATCACTGGACTAATGTATTTGACTGGCACCAGAGAGATCAGTTTCTATTCAATCTGCAGCACAACCCACTTCACAGGGTTGTTGTGAAGAAATATAGGAGAAGGGAATCCTATGTGTGGGCCTGGAATTCCTGAACAAAGTTGGGACATAGATACAAGTGCATGTTTGTGTGCCAGAGAAGGGGTACGTAAAGCAATACAAATATCCAGAACTTTCTTCATGCATGTTAAAGTTGTTCCTTCTTTAAGAGCCACACAAGTTAATTCCTTGCTGTTGGGTGGGGAAGGAAGTGAGGGATTGTGAGAAACTGTCAGGAACATTAAAAATGATGATCAGGTAATCAGCAGCAGCCAGTAACACTGAAGCAGCCACATCCCAAATTTCATTCCCTCAGAGGTTATAGGTACATCCTTTGGTTACATTATGTAAGTTACCTCATTTGAGGTACCTTGATTCAAAAAATGTTGCTCTATGATGCACCATTTCACTCAGAAAAAGGTTGTGACAATAAGAGTTTGGTGGTATCTAGATATGCTTGAATTAAGTTTGTGCAATCTGTTATACGGTATGTGTTGGAATTATTAGTGAGAAAACCGTCAATAGATTCTACTGGTGTTTGTGTCTTCAGCCTTCCCAAAGTTAATAGCACTAATCTTTTGCACCAAAGCACATATTGCAGTTTGAGTGTTCACTATTGAAACTTAAGTATTCAGAGACTAGAACCTACTTCATTCTGTCACTGAATCTAGTGTAGTGTATCTATTTGATACTGAATGTATGTATTTCAACCTGCAAGTGGTTTCTCCTAAAAATAAAAATTCCTCGAATTTCTAATTCTTTACTTTTAGATATATTTTTAAACTATGATTTAGTCGTGCATAGTCTGTATTTTACAAAGCAGTTCCTGAAATTGTGAAAGCAGCACATATTCCTTCTGTCTAAAAAACAACAACAAATGAAACAAAGAATTACAGCTATTCTGCTGTTGAGCATGATAAGGCTGAACCTTTTCTGTGAGACAGATTAAGAATTCATTAAAATACTTTTTATGTTAATTTATGTTAAGTTCTCCTGTTCTCAGTGAACATCAGTTGTGAAGATTAGGCTTAAAGTTAGCTTTCTCTTTGTTAAATAGTACTTTACAGATTCTTCTTCTAAGAGAATCATTTCCATCATTGAAGGTTTATTTTGTTGGCACAAAAAATAAAAATATGGATAAACGGAGAAAACAATATCACAGGAAAGATCAGAAGTATGATGGAAAATGATATTTTCATTCATTGCCTACATTCTAGGATGCACATTTTCAAAATACAAACTGAACCATTCCTTCCTCCATCTTTTTTTTCTCCTAAACCATCACTTTTCCATGATAATATTTTTTTTAAAAATTCAAACACAAGAACAGAACACTAAACAAGCCCATATAGTTTTATAAATGATTCAGGTAAATAGCAACAAAATACATCTTTGTTAAGATTAATGACTTCAAACAAAAAATCTTAGAAATAATGCATTGTCTACATTTAAATAAAATAAAACAAGAAAATATATAAGTTCTCCCTTGAAAATGTATTCTGCAATATGAACATGTTTTCTAAGAACAGCCTAAAATGTTCTTACCACTTTATAATGCCTTGGTAAGACCACACTTGGAATATTGCATCCAGTTTTGGTCACCATTATATTAAAAAGATGTTGAGATGTTGAATGCAGAGAAGCGGAACAAAGATGATTAGGACACTGGAGGCTAAAACATACGAAGTACAGTTGCAGGAATTGGGTATGTCTAGTTGAATGTAAAGAAGGACTAGGGATGACATGATAACAGGGTTCCAATATCTAAGGGGCTCACCACAAGGAAAAGAACCTATTCTCCAAAGCACAGGCTTTGAAGGCAAGACAAAAAGCAATGGATGGAAACTAATCAAGGAGACGACCAATCTAGAACTAAGCAGAAAATTCCTGACAGTTGGAACAATTAATCAGTGGAATGAATTGCTTTCAGAAGTTTTAGGTGCTCCAACACTGGAAGCTTTTAAGAAGAGATTGAACAACATTTGTATGAAATGGGATAGGGTTTCCTGCTTGAGCAGGGGTTGGACTAGAAGACCTCCAAGCAGTGGTGGGATTCAAATAATTTAACAACCAGTTCACCTAGGGCCAGGTTCACTGTTGTGGGAGGCGTGGCCCATCCCTGTCCTCCAGCTCCCCCACATATGCGGGATGAGCCCTCTGCAATGGCCAACCTGACCCTGGGAGAACCGGTTATTAAATTACCCCCCTGCTAACAAAGTGGATCCTGGGTGCTGTGCTGTGCTGCAATGGAGAAACAGACAACGGAGCGCCTGGCACGAGGGAAGGAGGAGGATCAGGGAGAAGAAAGAGGAAAAGCGGCCTTCTCCTTCCCTCGTGCCGGCCGCACCGTTGCCCATTTCTCTATTGCAGCGCAGCATCCAGGATCCACCTTGATAGCAGGGGGGTAATTTAACAACCGGTTTGCCCAAACCGGTGCAAACCAGCTGAATACCACCACTGCCTCCAAGATCCCTTCTGTTATTTTGTAATTCTATTATGGCTATTGCTCATATTCATTATACATTCCTACGTGATGATAATGGCCAATCCCACCTGACTCAGAGACAAATGTAAGTAATGTAAAGTTGCAGCTTCAAACAGCCTTCCCTATGCTGAACTAAATCACTCAACACCATGAAAACTTAACATTTTAGATGATTTCTTGTTTCCCTGCAGTTATCAGAGGAGCTGGAGAAAGAAGCATATGCAGCACTGAAAGATAAGAAGAAGAAAAATGTGATTTACCAGATTCTGGATGTGAATGCCACTCTTGGAACACTGTCCCAGCAAGACTACAGATGTGGGGAGGGAGCCCAAAGGGTTACCCTTAAAAATATGCTGCATAAACAAGTGTCTTCTCCATTATTTCTTGTAATCTACTATGAAGTCAGATACTTTGGAAAACAATTAAGGGGACTTGATCGGAAACCAGAAGAACTTAATTTCCTTTCATGGGGGTCACATGAATTATTTCACTATTTTTAACTGAGTTACCATCTGCTCTGAACATTACTAAAACAGTTCATTGAGATGTGATATTTCATTTGATTTTTATTATTTTTAATATGCAGTTGAAATTTCATTTGTTGTAATGAAATTAATAATGTTAACAAATTTCATTTGTTAAATCCTGAGCTGAGTTTTTCTCGAATATCATTTAGCATTCAATTATTATTAGTATTAGAAAACTGTTGCATAATGATGTTCAAAATATCATGTGCCCAGTAATATTGGTTTTCAGGGTAACAAGAACTATATCTTTATTTTCCTCTTCTTTCTTATTGTAGTTACTCATTTTCATACTGTAACCACCAGTATTAAGCTCTGGGCCAGGTTGGAAATGAAATCAATATATATATATATATTGGCATATGCAAACATGGTATGTGTCTCTTACAATGCATGGAGCATCTAATAATGAAACCGTATACATAAGTATTTAGAAGTAATTTCCATTTGATTGAATGGAGCTTACTTCCAAAGAATCATGTATAGGATTGTCAGTTAAGATGGTGAAAAATTATTTATGCAGGGGTCATTGTATACTTGGATGATAAAAGCTTGAAGGGAGCATGTGTGCATACTTTTATGCACAAGCATCTAAGGAGATACATCAACCCTTAGTCATCCAAAGGCATAGCACAACAGTCTTTTATATAAAAGCTGGGACTCTTACTTTTTATAATTGAAATAAGGATGTCATGATTATTCAATATATGCAGTGAGTCTCCTTTACCGGAAAGGAGCATTCCACATTGTTTCCTGAAAAAGGAAGCAATGCTTTTCATAACTGATGTTGCATTTTCAATATTGACAAAAAAAAGTATTGTTAACTTAAAATTGATCTCCATCATTAAACAGGTTTTGATAGATGTGAACATGTTAAAGCACATGCCAGGAGGGAGAAATAAGGTGGGCAGAAGGACCCACCTTGAAACTATTTTACGTAGTGAGAGATTATTATTTATGGTTAAATAAGTGCTGAATCCCCAAAGTAAGGCTCTTTCTTTAACGAGCATATTCCTTCTGTCTAGCACATATGTGCAGGCAAACATTTAGTTCATTGGCTGGCACATCTTTTTGCCAGTGGGAAGAACATTTCCTGACTCATGTAAGTGAATACTGACTATCTGCAGATACTTTTTTAAAAAGCGTGCAATCCACCAGTCACATCTGTTGTGAAACTTCCATTCATTTCATATGATATGTGCTGGGCTTTGTTAAAATGAATGGAAGTCATGCAGCAGTCATGCTTGGTAGGCTGTTTCCCCATGAAATTAAACATGTGTGGCCTTAAATCTTAGTGGTTTGTTTTCTTTTTCTCTTGCTCTGCTTCTTTGAGGAAAACAGTTTCTGAACCGGATATTCCTAAAACCTTGCACTGAATTTAGAAAATATGTTGGCATTATTTTTGAATGGTTGGTGCAATTAAATCTACGTATCCTGTATGAGCCATACATACTAACAATCCTCCTAGACGTTATGATTTCTCTAGAAAACAGTAAGCTATTAGTTGGTTGCACCATCATTCTTGATGAAATTAAGGAGCCACTGAATGCAAGTAGAATCTCTGCTTGATTTTCATTCCATTTAATAACATGGAATAATAAATCTGTACAAAATCTGTATAGCGTAGATAATCCATGTTCATATATGATTTAAAAGTTTGTCCTTTAACTACCAATGAAATGTTCAACCATTTGAGTTTGTTTGTTTATTTGTTTGTTTGTTCAAAAAACAAAACTCCTGGGAGTTTCTTTAGCACATATGACAAATGTTGCACTTGTGAACTTGGACAACTCAACGTGTTTCTTTTAACAAAGTTGTTGTCCTAGTAAGGGACCAGGGTCTGGACACAATCTTCTGCAATGTTCTTTGGTACCTGCACCAAGTAAATGAGAAAAAAAAGGCTATGAAGTAGAATACTTATTTCTATGCCGTGTGCACAAAGAGCTTTAAGGAAAATTGTGCCTTCTGTGTCTTTTACTGTCAGGTCTTTACCTTAATTCTGCAACTGAATACTTGAAGTAGGAAATAAACTAGAAAAACATAGAGTCCTTAAAAACAAAAGTGTATAGCTAAATATTTATATATACATATATGTATGTATGTGTGTGTGTGTGTGTGTGCCAAATTTGTCTCAAATATTATTTGGGGTTATTGATCCTAACTTTTATCAAGGCCTAAGACCCAGTATAAGAAAATTTTGTCTAATATTGTTTTGTTTTTCTTTCCATTTGTCATGGAATTCTACAATGTGGGGGAGGGATCTTTTCAAATATATATACATATATATATATATATAAAAGAATCTCTGGGTTTACAATAAACACTGTGACATTCGACAGAGATTTTATTTGAGCAATGTTTGGTAGTTTACTTCCCCCTTAAAATGTTTAAAAAAATCAAATAAACCTTTTGGTTAATATTTAAGAGTAATCTTGTTTTATTGTAGGATCAAGCTTGTACTGCACATTCTTTCATTTACATGTACAGAATGAATTTTGTATTTAAATGAATTTTATGTAACCAGTATGCATGTAAATGCACATTGACCTTTATTTGAAAGTGGGGTTTAATTTTCTTTTGAAGTAGTATTCTAAAAAAACTTCAGATGTGTCACAACATGTACCTGTATTTTCCTTTGGTGTAGAGTGGTTGTTTGAATGTAATGTTATGCAACAAGGGGTCCGTGTTCCCTATTTAACTTTGATCCTCATTTGATAGTGCTTCTTGTAATAATTTTCTTCAAGTGAGTGGCATGTTCTGGATTGTGAACTTGACATGTGGTTAAGGATATTGATATGAAACTAAGGAATCCTTAGAAATTATCAGTGGGCATGTTTTAGAGCAGTCATTGTAATATTAATGTCTTGTAGAAGTGTTAAGTACTACGGTATAACACTGTTATCATGTGTATGAGAAGTGCTTGATGTTGATTGGCTTGTTTATATTCATCAAATAAACCTGGTTTCTTTCTGAACAATGTGCAATATCATTTCAAATTATTTATTTTTCCTGTGTTACTAAATAGGAAATGCTAGTCATGGTTTATGGCTTTTGGTCTTGGAACCATCTATAGCTCTGAATATTCCTAGCCATGCAGAGAACTGTCTGACTAGTTCAAAAGGGTTGGACTGTTGGATCACTTTTCTATGAAGAAAGTTAGCACCTACCCACCTCCTAGAGCAGTGATGGCTAACCTTTTTTGGCTCGGGTGCCAAAAGGGTGCGCGCACGCCCACACCCATAATGCAATGCCCTCTCCCCCACACATGCCCATTCTGCCCCCCTGCCCTGCTGCGCATGCACGCAGACCTCACTGAAGCCTACGAACATCCAGTTGGCCTGTTGGGCATTTTTTCACCCTCTCCATGCTTCAAGAAGCCTTAGGGAATCCTGGGGAGTGAGAAAAACAGCACAATGGGAAACCGAAAGTTCATTCCCGAACTTCTGGTTGGCCCGTTGCGCTGTTTTTCACTCTTCCCAGGCTTCAGGAAGGCTCCTGAAGCCTGGGGAGGGCGAAAATGGCCTTCCCCCGCCTTATGGAAGGTCGACAATCAGCTGGCCAGCGCGTGCATGCACGGCGCAGCTGGCATAGGGCAACGCCTTGCGTGCCCTCAGATATGGCTCCGTGTGCCACCTGTGGCACCCTTGCCATAGGTTCGCCATCACGGTCCTAGAGAAATTAAATATCCTAGGAAATATCAGAAAGGCAGAATATTATATTTCCTTGGATGACAGAAAAGGAGAAACATGTTTTAAAGACAAAGCAGCCTCCTGAAGCTCTCTGCCCCCCCCCTTCACCCTTTCAGATCCAGGGTGATGGGATTAAGTCATGGCCCTCAGGACATGATAGGATTATCACTTTACCCATCTTGCAACAGAACTCA
>JANHFT010003370.1:248847-259036 GCA_032467955.1 Pseudoxenodon macrops | reverse complement strand
CTAACTGTCAGGAAATTTCTCCTTAGTTCTAAGTTGCTTCTCTCCTTGGTTAATTTCCATCCATTGCTTCTTGTCCTACCCGCAGGTGCTTTGGAGAATAGCTTGACCCCCTCTTCTTTGTGGCAGTCCCTGAGATATTGGAACACAGCTATCATGTCTTCCCTAGTCCTTCTTTTCATTAAACTAAGCATACCCAGTTCCTACAACCATTCTTCATATGTTTTAGCCTCCAGTCCCCTAATCATCTTTGATGCTCTTCACAGGATTTTTTTTGTGAAGAAAGAAAGAAGAGAAAGAAAGAGAATTATGTATGTTTGTCACCTCGAATTCCTTATAAAATAATAAAAAATGAGATTTAAAAAATCTAAAAAATGTAAGAGGTGAGCATTACATTCTTCCTGTTTTGAAGGACTGGTACATGGGCTAGAGTGATTTGATCAGGTTTCCAATTCAGCAAGGTTAAAGTATAGTAAAGTTAATGTGACCTATGGTTTAATGGCTTGGATTAGACTTGTATATGTACATTGGATTAGAGTTGTATATATTCTATGCAGTCACAGGACTCCACAATACAGTAAGAGAGACACTGTAGTTTGGGACCTTATAGCAAAGGAATAGAGTGAGCAGAATCGGGTAGCGATGCACCAAGTCTAATATAGTTGGAGAAAATCATGTGGATGGTTACAGGAGATGGAGGGGCATCCATTGGAAGCTTGTCCCCGCCTCTGAGCCAAATACTTCACTACCAAGTCTAGCGGTCAGTTCATTAAAGTCCTTAGATCAGAAGTGGGCAACTATGGCACCTTTATGACCTGTGGACTTTAACTCCCATAATTCCTGAGTCAGCACTGGCTCTGGAATTCTGGGAGTTGAAATCCACAGGTTGTAATGCTGCTATAGTTGCCCATCCCTGCCTTAGACTCTACCTACCAAAAATACATTTGTATCTCTATCTTTATATCACTATCTACCTCTGCCTCTGCTTCTATCTATCTATCTATCTATCTATCCTGCCTCTATAAAAATTTTAGCCATTTCAGGTATTTAGCCTTTGGGATGTTAGAAGAAAACACATATACAGAAGGCTTCCAAATGAATTTGGGCCAAATCAACCAATACTTTGGAATCTTATTTTCTATCCCTGCATTGGTCCTCAGTAACAAAAACAAGGTTACATAAACGGAATATATTCATAATGGTAATCTGGAACATTTTGGTAAAACAAGTTGGTGATATTAAACTGATAATACAATTAAGCTGATAAGCTGTTGCATTAAAAAATTGTCTGGTTGCTTTAGGATTTTTTGTTGTTGTTGAGGGAGCGCTCCCTGCTCCAACCATCTGCAGTAGTAGCAAAGGGTCCTTAACACTTCCCAAGGCTGGTCTCTAAGTACCGTGCCTGTTTGATGTTCTGGACAAAGGGATTATGTTCTATTTGTTAAGGTGTCTAAAATGATGGAAGCACATCACAGGATTCCAAGAAGATTATTCTGAAAGAGCCATTCTTCAAAGGATTTCATTTTCTAATCAGTTGGTTCTGAGGATTACATCCCCCTTTCTTCATCCTTACTTCTTCTAAATGCTCCCTGTGACACACATGACCTCATCCATTTGTTCAACTCGAAATCCCTAAAGAGGAATTAAGGAGAAACTGACTGCTCTGGGAAGGCAATTTTCCCCTCTTGATAGTGACTTGTTGGATTTCAGATTGCATTCCCAAGTCTAGTAAAAGCGCAGCTTATTTCCAAATCAAAGACACTGAAAACACAGACGGATAAGATAAATAATTGCTTATTCGATTTCAATTTAGGTAAAACAGATGAAACCAATCAGGCCTCATGCCTTGGTGCTATGATAAAAGCCTTGTGTTTTTTATGCAGCTCAGCAATGTGCAGAGTTAGGAAGTATCTCAAGTTTTGAAAGAAAGACTTTAAAGACTCAACTGTTTTGCTAACTTCTGTCCTATCTGCATATTCAAGATATTTGGAAGCAGCTTGCATAACCCATATGTTAGCCGAAAGTCAATAGCCAATGAGACAGTTTTGGTCATTTTGATTTACACTACAGGAATTGAAATGCAAGGTACACTTAACTTCCCTCCTCCCCCCTCCCTCCCAGTAGAGATTCTTAGTACAATTTTGCAATTACACTACAAAGGGCAGCTTAACAGCTATGATTAAATACAGGAGACCAAGTCCAAATGAATACCACATTGGTAGGAAGAAACTTTAACCAATGTTTCAAGCAATCTGATTTCACTTTAGGTTAGCTTTTAGATTCCAGTCTGGGAAGGGGGGGCATGCAGAGGGGTGCAGGGGAATGCAATAGAACCCTGCAGATTTTTACCTCATTTTTAAGTAGCTGAACAATGGAAGAAAATGATACATTACTGGCTGCTTTTTAAATGCCACTCAATCAGTTTCAGTTTGATTTCTTTCCTGCTTTCTTGCTTTGCCTTCCTTTAAAAAAAAAAAAAGACAAAGTGCCTCCAAATATGTTATCATTCAAGAGCTGGTCATTTCCACCACATTTTGTCTGTGAAGGCAGATGCTTTCCATATCACAGCAGAGAGGAGGAGAGGAGGACCAGTTTGATGGTTAAAAGTACCAGGCTAGATAAAGGAGGTCATGAATTCAAGTCCTGCCTTAGGCACAAAGCCAGTAGGGTAACTTTTGGCTGATTACGCCCTCTCAGCCCTAGGATGGAGGCAAAAGAAAACCACTTCCAACAAACCTTGTCAAGAAAACTGCAGGGACTAGTCAAGGACTGAGTCAAAGATGCCAACATATAAAAATAGCAAGTAGAGAGCAACTGATGAAATATCTGTGAAATACCCCAGCATGAGCACCATATTGATTGCTAACTACCTTTATACTGACCTAGAAATTTCATATTTTAAAAAAAAGCAAGGACAAGAGAGAAGGATACTCCAATGAATAGAACACATCCCATAGACTGTGATCTCCCCGCTGGAATAAAAGGATATATATGCACACATGACATGGCTTACTTCTGATTTAACATCTGGATTAGATGTACACATTATTTCTAGTATTTCCTCCCAGCCCTTTTTACACTGAATTGTAGAATTAAGAAGCACCAGTCTGGTATGATCTATATTCTATTTTAATGTAAGCCAGGAATTACAACTATATGGTGTAACCCTAGGCAATCACTGACTTGGCCAGGGGATAAGGGAGGATGAAGCCCAGACTAGATGGAGTCATGTATAGCTTACCACACTGCATCCCTGGGGGTGAGAGATGATGATGAAGAAGAAGAAGAGCACCATTTTTGTTGAGTCCTGTTGCAACTGGCATGCAATCATTGTACCTTGTCTCTTCCTGCTTCTTCTCAGGCCCTGAAATATGGCACTGTGAATGATAAATCTTTGGTAAGAAATTCTGGACTGTGTAACCTGCATGAGATCATTTACAACATGCTTTCCACCCCACCAACATATCTCCCATAAGGATATTTATTTCCACCTTTGCATTTTTTATTTATGAAATCATGTATTCATATTTATATCTTCATATACTTATTCTCAACACATACATTATGCACTTTACATAATCCTCACAGAATTTAAAACCATAACCTTGGAAAGCCAAAGACAATGCAACTTTTCTTTTAAAATACAAAAATGAAACAGTATCTCTACCAGAAAAGTAAAACTTCTGATCTTTGCAGATTTCAGAATGATCTTTAAATACAGTATATGAAAGATATTTATCTAATGCTAAAAAGACTATAAGTATCATAGTTAAAATTGCAAAAAAGCCTTTTGTCTAATCTTCTTCTGCTACCACACAAACTTCATTCAGAGGGAAAAAAACTGAAGATAATGATATGGTCAAGTTGGATCAACATGAAAGAAACTGATTATTATATTATAATAAATGAAGACTTCCTGTAATCTAGTTTAAAAAAATTAAGTTGAAATCACCATTTTGAAGTGGATTTGAAGCAGCCTACATTGACTAAAACACTGACATTGTGCAATGAAAACAGCGGGTTATTTATTTATTTGTTAAGTTTGTTAAATCTATATACAATTCTGTGCAGCTTACAACATTGGGTTCCACTTAGTGACCTTATTACTTTGTTTTGAGTATATTGAAGCTCCAGATTGTTCAAAGATCAGTTTGTTTATCATTCATTAGAGTAATCCAAGTAGATAATTGGAATATTTTTGAATATTTTTGTCCAGCAAGCTATATTTTATAAAAGCCATTTTATACCTTTAAAGCCTTTTGTACAGTGACAAGGATGTGTGCATATGGAAAGATGAAGGAAGAATATTGAGTCCAGTTCTGCATATCTGCATGCCTCCAAACGGATACAGGAATGTGACATCATTTCCAGAAGTATGGAATATATACAGCAGAAACACTCCTTAAGTAAGGAAGCAGTTTGTTCAAAGAGCTAATTTTTTTTAAATTGGATTCTATTTATCTAGGTCAGGAGTCTGCAACCTTAAACACTCAAAGAGCCATTTGGATCCATTTCCCACAGAAAAAGAAAAGACCGGGAACCACAAAACCTGAGTGGGCGTGGCCAACTCAACACCGCTCACTTCCACCAGTCACATGACCCCCTAGCCACGCCTACCCAGCCAATCATTAGGGCAAAGACCTGGTTGTTAAAAAACATCAGGAACCACAAAACTCTTTTGACATCTCTCCAGGCGAGGAGTGACTGGGAGGAGAGGGCAAGGAGGGGGAGCCAGTGGTGGGATCACCAGACAGGGAGCCGCAACAGAGGGCTCAAAGCGCCACATGCGGCTCCAGAGCCGCAGGTTGCTGACACCTGATCTAGGATATACTGGGTGACTTGGGCCTTTCTCTCACCCCAACCTACCCACCTCACAGCATTGTTATTGTGGTGAAAACAGAAGGAGGAAGCTATATTGCATAAGTTCATTGCTTTGAGTTATTTGTAAAAATAATGGCAGGATATAAACAAATAATACATAATGGAAAATATTTATTAAAGATGGGGGAAATGGGTGGACACTTTACTTCTGGCAGAAAGCTAGTAAGCAATATATGGTATGTTGAAAGAAGTCAATTCCAAAGCATGCTTCTCCCCACTTTGTTATATGGAAGTGGAAATTGGATAGATGAAGATAAACTTAAGAAAAAAATTCAATGTAGTGATAGTAGAGTCCTTAAGACGTATGGGATGTGTGTGGGCAAGGGGGTAAGACAAAGAGAGGGAGAGACCGAAAGACAGACAGACAGACAGACACACAGGAGGGGCAGAGAGAAGATATATATCGTATTTTTCCGAGTATGAGACACACTCCCCCCCTCCTAAAAGAGGCTGAAAATTTAGGTGTGTCTTATACTCCGAATGTAGCTTTTTCGAAGCTTTTTTTCAGACCTAACGAGGTGCTAGTGAGTGAAGTGATCTTTGCAGGCTTTTTTTATTGCTTCCTCCGAAAAAGCTTTTTTTTCATCCCTAAGTCTTTGCAGGCTTTTTTCATTGCTACTCCCTCCAAAGAAGCTTTTTTTTCCAGCCCTAACCAGGGGCTAAAATAATGTGCTGAAGCTGACCAGACTAAGGACACTAGCCAGATGAATACCTGGTAGGCATATTTGTTTTCCTATTTTCCTCCCCAAAAACTAAGGTGCTGTCATATACTCCAAAAAATACGGTAACCAAAAAACCAGTGCTGAGTAAATGCAAATTAAATACCAAAAAGAGTAACTGGTGTGAAAGATATATGTTGAAGTGGTTTGGTCATACAAAATAAGAAGTGGACTCCAAAACAAATATATGAAGGAAAGGTGAATGGGCTGAGAGGAAGCGAAAGACCAAAGTGACATGGTTGGGTGCAGTTTGTTTATATTTTATTTATTCAATTTCTATGGCCGCCCATCTCAATCAATGACTGGGGCGGTTTATAGTTCCTAAAATATATTACAATTAAAATTTTAAAAAAAATTAAAAAACAATAAAAACATTGAAACCAGTAAAAAATATCAAAAACATCCAATTCAAGATACACAAGAATTTGAACATTTGTAGTAATACAGTCAGGAAATGGGGCCTTTGGCACATATTGCTTACTCCAAAAGGGAATACTCTGATATTCATCAGTTTTTGTTTGTATATATAAAAAATAAATTAAAAAGAAAATATTTGGGGCATTGTGTGTATTTATTGAGACCTAAGATGGTTTCACCATTATATGAACCTCATATTACATAACTACCAAATATTATCCTGATCCAGCATTTTTGTACTATCGAGAGAAAACTGCACTGTTTATTAGAGCACAGACATTCACCTTGCTTTTGTCTGTCAAAGTCCTGGGATTCTGCTTTAGCTAAACCATGATAACAGAACACATTGCTTGTAGTGCTGTCACAGCTAAAATAGGTACATGGGATTTGATATTATTAATGGATTTGTATGCAATTTGACAAAAAGAATGAGAAACAGCCAATCCCCAAGGTTGTTAAATATACTCACTACAAAAAAAAAAAGATGTATGTTTGCTAGAAAATTATTCATCATCAGTATTTTATTCCTTGTGGAACCTGTGCCAATAAAGCACACATAAAGGAGGAAAGGGTTGGGGGAGGGAAGAAGGGAGTCAGAATGGAAAAAATATGTTTAATTATGTTTCTAGGAATGTAATTTTTAGTTTTTCCCTAAGACGGCAGTACCTGAACACTTACATACTTGCACACTTATTTTGGCACCCTAGAATAGAAGACACCTGAATGACCATCTAGTCCAACTTTCAGAAAATACACTGCATATCCGCTTATAAGAGTACTTCATTGACAGTTTTTAAACTGTTGTTGTTTTCATACATGATTTTTTATCACGTTTCTGGCCTTTCCTTTCTTCCCATGCATGCAATGCAGTACAGAACGATTACATCAGCAAGTATTCCAGGCTCAATTGGCAAAGGAAAGCTCAAGACCATATTGGTTGGAAAAATGCAGAAGAGGCCTTCATCCTGCAGTGGATAGACAATGGCTAGGATGATGATGAGGAGGAGGAGGAGGAGGAGGAGGAGAAGGAGGAGGAGGAAGAAGAGGAGACAATGCAGTACTTCCCAAATACAGTATATGTAGCTTTGGCAAGACTCTTGCATTGTATGTTTTCTGTAAGTAGCCTTAACCTGAGTCATGTGGATCTTCTGGTCTTGACTTCCACTCCTGTCTCAAAGATATATCAGTAAAAGTTAGTGCAAAGAGGAGCAGTGTCCAAGCATTGCTCTCCTCTGTAGTAAAGTGCATCCAAGAGGATTCAGTGAATGCAAGAGGAGGTTGCATGTTGAATAACAATGGGCTACTAGATGGTGTGGTTCCAGGACTAGCTGTTGAAAACAGAGGGAACATTGCCATTGGTAAAGGAGGTTTTTTAAAACAGTGACCAAACATGGGAATATATCCAAATTTAACTTTATTCACTAAAATCATTTTAAAAATAAAGCTAGTTCTGACTTAGGTCTCACTGTTTTCAGTGGGCCTTGGCATGAATTACACTGGACTGAAGCCATCACAAATGCCAGATTTGTAATTAATACAAATATTACAATTCTTTTTTTTTTTTTAAACAGCCATGAAAAAGAACAGACACAGACACACACAAATTCCATAGTAAGGTAATAACTTTCTTAAGGCTAAGAAAATAGTCCTAAGTTTTCAAAACTTCCAGATCTCTTTATCAACCAAGATATTGGGTGGGAAGTAGCCTAGGCCAGAATTACCAGCCATGACATTTCTAGTTCAAAGTCAGATTCAGAATGGGGATGGTAGAATAAATGCATTAGTCAGTAGTAGGTGTTGTCATTGGCAGATAATACCTAGCTTTTTGGAGATAAAGAATAATGGCTGTTTTTTCTCCCTCCCCACCCAAGTTCTGAAAACACAAAGCCCTTTAATCCAATGACAAATTAACAGGAAGTGCTAAGGCTCAAGGATGTACATTAGTTTGTTCATTGGAAGTATTGAATAACACAATTGGAATGACAGACAACAACAACAACATTCTATGGCCCTAGACTAAGCAATGAAATTAAATCAAATAATAGTATTTATATGCTGCTCCTTAATGTAAATATTCACAGACTATTCAACAGTAGGATAAAAGTAAATGTGTAAACAATAAGTCAATATTAAACTGAAGATTGAAATGTTATACATTCTCCCCTATCTTCTCCTATATCTTCTCCCCTATTGCTCCCACCCCTTTATTGGTTGTTGTTTTTTTTCTAATGCATTGGTTTTTAACCTATTTCTATTCCGTATTGTGCACCGCTTTGAGTTGCTTTGTCAATTGAGGCAGCCAATGATTTGTCTAAACAGGAAAATAGGTTAGACTGAGAAAGACCCAGTGTCTAATCTAAATTCAGCTATGTGGATATACCGATATTGGGAGACTTGAGCCAAGTCACTCTCTCTCAAAGTGAACACTTCACAGAGTTATTATTCAAGGGATAATAATATTGGGGGAAGGGTGACAATATACTTAATCAAGGAGGAAACGTGAGATAGAAATCTAACAAACAAACGTATGAACAAGTGCAAACCAGATTTTTAATGGCAAATTATAATCTGTACGTTAATTGCTTTAGCTTTAATACTTTTCTATATTATAATATTAAATAGTATAGTTGCATTTCTTTAAGGACACATATAAAAGATAGTGAATCAATTGCACAATTAATAATGAGTTTTAAAGTCAAGAAAATAAAACACATATTATTCCTTCCAATGTTGTTCACCTCTACCAGGAAAGATACACTGAGCTATGGTTGAATGTCGCTTTTACCATCTCTTTGACCATAGGTTAAAAAAAACTGAGGAAAACTCAAGTAAATACAGTGGCCAGCAGGTATGCA
The DNA here is from genome assembly GCA_032467955.1 of Pseudoxenodon macrops. Taxonomy (NCBI): domain Eukaryota; kingdom Metazoa; phylum Chordata; class Lepidosauria; order Squamata; family Pseudoxenodontidae; genus Pseudoxenodon; species Pseudoxenodon macrops. The sequence continues at coordinate 250,167 of JANHFT010003370.1, read as the reverse complement.
TCACATACCTTCTGTGACACTCCCTGGACAACCATTGCATCACTTGTATCTCAGTTTGTCCCACAAGGTGGGTTTATGGTGGATAAATTGTATGTTGACCTTTGTAGTAGAAAAGAGAGAGAGAGAAATGATAGACAAATAGGTAAAATCATAAGAAATTGGCTTTATTTCTCAGGTAACCTGTTTTATTGTTACCAAGACACAAAAGCTTTGGCCTATCCATTAATAAATCTAGTACAGATAGTTCTCGACTTATGGCCACAATTGGTCCCAAAAGTTCTGTTGCTAAGTGTAACATTTGTTAAGTGAGTTTTGCCCCATTTTACGACTTTTTGTGCCACTGTGGCTAAGTGTATCATTGCAGTTGATAAATTAGTCACACGGTCGTTAACTGAAACTGATTTCCCCAATGGCTTTGCTTGTCAGAAGGTTGCAAAAGGTGATCATGTGGCCCTGGGACATTGCAACGATCATAAATATGAGTCAGTCGCCAAGCTTCTGAATTTTGAACATGTAACGTTGGAGATGCTGCAATGGTTGCAAGTGGGAAAAATGGTCATAATTCATAAGTCACTTTTTTCAGTGATGTTGTAACTTTGAACGGTCACTAAGTGAACTGCCGTACATCAAGGACTCCTTGTAGCTGGTCTAGCTTCTTGTAGGTAGCCTTTGGCTGTTACGTCAGCTGAATAATAGTCTCACTGCAGAAGTGGGTTCTGAATCTTCTTACTGCCAGTTTGCTCAGGGTTGCGCCTCACGGCAATCAAAAACTAGCTTATGTGCATGCGCAGAAGCAAAATCCAACATGGCGGCGCCCACAGAGACACCGACAGAACTGGCTCCGTGATGTCATTGCAGGGTTACTACCGGTTATATAGAACCGGTAGGAACCCACCTCTATCTCATTGGTGTGGTGTGGTGTGCCATCATTTGGCACTCTTTATTTGTGATCTGAACTGCACCAACAATCAGTCCTGAGTGGCTCTAGTGATCAGGTGATCAACACTGCCCAGGATCCAAAAATACATTAGGGTGTTTTTTGTTTTATTGTTATTTAGACAATAAATGATATCAAAAGAATGAAATGCAGCCCTTTATTGGCAGTTCTTTGTCCTGGTGCCTTAATTAGCTGTTGCAGCCCCTTTGAAAGCTTTGCAGTTAAAGCCTGGAAAATGAGTTCTCTGTTACTCCAGATCTCAGTTCCTCCTTCCCTCCACCCCCCCCATCCCTTTTAATAAAAGAAAAGGGGTAGAAAACAAAAGCTATGGAAACTTGAGTGCTTGTATCATTATTGACCCCTTTCTCTCCACCCCTTTTGCC
>JANHFT010003370.1:220958-244268 GCA_032467955.1 Pseudoxenodon macrops | reverse complement strand
CCCCAATCCCCCAACGCAACTCTACGGGCGTGGAAAACAATGAACAGATGTCGGGGCGATGAGCAATTCCAGATTAACGTCGTCCTTTCACGCGGGTGTAAATTCCAAGAATGCCGCCCTCTCCGCTGGCTGGCTGGCTGGCATTGGCGCTGCCGCGTTATCCCACCCAGCCAGCCAGCAACCAGCTCGGCGCAGAGTCCAGAGGCTGCCGCCTGAGGTGCAACTTAAAAGCTCGCTCTGGGTTGCAATAGGTTGACAACACGGCGCACGCGCTCTTCCTTCGCCGCCTCCGCCTCCTCCCTCCCGGTTCCTTCCCTGCAGACACCGTCGCCTTTGCAACTTTTCTCGCACTTCGCGCCAGGAGAGGGGAGCAGAAGCGCGCCCGCGTCGGCCGCGCAGCAACTAGTTCGGAGAAAAGGAGAAGGAGCTGCCACTTGTGCCCGCGCGGCGCAGAATGAAGCCGGGACTGTGAGGGAAAGAGAGAGAGAAAGGGAGAGCGGCACTTTTTTTTTTTTTTTTTTTGCGCCACCGCGGGACATGGATTGGAGCAGCTGCCGTAGCCTCCGCCGCCGCCACCACCGCCGTCCTGCGCTTTGATGCCGGAGGAGTTCGCCCCTTTCCCTTGCCCATCTCTCGCTCGCTCGCTCTCTCGCAATGGAGGGACTCCGCTGGGGCAAAGCTTGCCGGTGCCGGGCACCCGTGGCAGCGGGTAGGTAGACGGCGGGGAAGGAAGTTTGCAAGCGTGTTCGGGAGGCGTCGAGCCTCGCGCGGGAGGCGACGGCGGCGGCGTGGCAGCGCTACCTGGCTGGGCTGATCTGAAGCTTAAGACGCTGCGATTGTCCCGGTTCGATCGCGGATGGACCTTGCGAAGGAGACTTCTTCGCTCCACCGCTGGAGCGGAACCCCCCCGGCCAGAACAACCCTGTCATTTGTCGCCGGAGAAGATTACGAAAAGTTGAGTTTTGGGGGCTTCCTCGATTGGATTACTTGGCTGCTAAGCTAGACAGTTTCCCGATTCTCTTCGGGTCCCCTCGGTCGTCGTCTCTTCCTCCCTCCCCCTCCTCCCCACAATGGAGGTGAGTAGCACTTGGAAATGAAGAGGGTGTGTGCTTGAAACCCGCTTGCTCCAGACACGGGGAGGAGGAGGAGGGGGGGGGCGATGGTTGGGGTTTCTTCCCTACCATCCCAGTTTTGAGTCAGGAAAATCTGAGACAAACAAAACAACTTTTTTTCCCTTCTTGGAAAAGAAGAGCTTAGCCAGAACTACTTGACCCTCCCCCCCCCCCCAAAAAAAACCTAGGTGGAGCTGATGAGAAAGGGTAAACATCTATTGCTCTCATAATATTAAATCCCGGTTATGCATTAGGACACTCACGCATCCCAACCGAAACTTCTAGTTTTCTCAAAAACCTGTTGGTTCAAATGATTTCTGCTTAGTCGTCCTTTGCTTTTGGAGTGAGCGATCGATTTCCTCGGGGAGCTGTTTTAATTCCTCCCTAAATCCACATGCTTTTTGTCTCCTACCCAGTGGATTTTAAAAAGACAACTTCTGCCACTTTAATTCAGTGGGGACTGAAGAAACGGGAATAATGGCAGCCTTGGAAAGGCCTGTACCTTTAAGGGGTTTTGGCTGGTGGCCAGTGGAAAAAAAAAAATCCCTGGGCGACTTTCTCCTCCTCCATCTCGATCCCTCAGTTTTTGTTCCCGGGTTCTGTATGTTGTCACTTTGCATCTGTAAAGGGTCCCGCTTTTACTCGCGAGGGAGGATGGGCGGGTTTTGTATCCACCCGCTCCCCCAGGCCCTTTGATGCTCCAAATGTTCCGTTTTCAAAAAGTAGTGTGTGTTTGTTTTTAATTGTCAATTGTATGCTAAATTAGTTACAGTCGTGGGGTCAGTGAAAGTTCAGCTTCAGCCAGGAAAGTTCAGCTTTTCTCTCGGCGGGTGGGGTAGGTAGGCAAATTGCATAAACCGACAGAAAGTCCGGCGGTTTTCTTGCATTTGGGTTAATCGTGGGGTGAGCCGAAACAGTCGCTATAGCCCACCGCCTGGTTTGCAGCGTTTGATTTGCTCCCTTTGTTGAAAACCTGGAACCTACTGCAATCAAACTTTGGGTCACTTTGCCTTTTTTTTTATTATATATCCCCACTAAAACTGCGCGACAATTGGTGGGTTGGCAGATATCGGCTCCCAAAATCCGAACCGGACCCTTAAAGCTTTTGCAACCCACCAAGGGTTTGCAGTCTGCACGCTTTACCCCCAGTAGGACTGAGCCTTAAAACAGCGGCCATCAAACCAGATACACTAACAGACTTTCCACACCCCATGCATTAAAATAAAACAAAAAAAACAAGACAAGGTTGCAAGAAGAGAAGCCCGGAGGTTGATGAGCTGCGTTGCAGAGCGGGGAAAATGTATAAAAAAGTTCGCCTGTGCCCCAAAGACTGCCGACTGCAAGAAGCCGTCTTTGATACGAACTCTTCTGCAGATATAGAAAACGGTTCCGTCCCGAAGTAGTGCAGGGATCTGCTTGAGCGCGGTGCGTTTTTCTTGGATGCCCCGTCCGGAATGGTATAGGGGGAGGGGTCTGGCCTCTGATGTCCGTTCTGCTCTGCGCTAGGATGCACTGAATAAACTCAAAAGTAATGTGTGTCACCAAAAGCCGAGAGGAAGGCGACAACTCCAGATCAGCCGGCTTTCGTCTGTAATCTAACGTTTCGCGGTTGCGGTTGCCCTCTATCGGGGAAGGAGGAGAATGCCTCCTTGCTCTAAGGAGGCATTCTCCTTAGAGAAGCTCCGACGGAGCTTTAGCCAGGCGACTGACTTCTGTGCATAAGGTATTTAAAACTCTCCAACTATCTCTTCAACCTGTGGAGTGCCTTCTGCTTACTTTTGAGCACAAAAGGGATTTTTGTATATAAAATGCAGTAAAACTTTGGATGCTGCCTAGACGAGTTTGCATGAAGCTTATTCCGAGCATTCGGTGAAGGACACAGGATGTCGTAATAAGGTTTCCCCCGGTGTTCAGGAAAATAGTACAATCGAGAGTTTGCATAGAAAAAAGCAGCTCCGCCGTGGTCTGGGATTTTCTCCATTGGCATTTTACCCCCTTTCCCCAAAAGCCCTTGTTTGACACTCCCTACTCTAGTAGTAAGCCTCAGAAAATCTCCCGCCCTAGATCCTGACCGCGGTGACCCTCAGATTCAACTTTCTCGCGAGTGGTTTATTCTTGGATTAGCCTCATCAAATTGCACCTTGCAAGTCCCACCGTTCTGGAACGGCAAGGCGAAACTGCGGCCTGAAGTCCTGAGCTGCCGGCTGCATGGATGTACCGCAGCGAAAGGTCACACGAGACGGAGGGAGCGGGCCCAAGGCCACACGGGAACCTTAGGCCAGAGGTAGGGGAAGCTATTGAATCGCCACGGTGTGCTAACGGCGCCTTCCTTTCCATCTTCCGGTTTGTCCGCACGTTGTTCGCCTTCGACGAGGGGCGCCTGCAGTGGCTCTGTATCCCCGGCCCCCTTTTCCCTCCTTTTGCTGCAGCGTGGATGGCTTTATGGGGCATGAACTCTTTGCGCTTCAGTCTGACAGCAATAAATCGGGAGGCCGTCATTAGACGCGCAGCCTCTCCGCCCGGTTCCCCAAAATTGTTACAGCCTTCTGTCAACGTTGCATTTGGGGAGACCGCTTAGCGGGACGCGGCCGCGCCTTGTTTTCCATGGGATTGAACCAAAACAAAGCGGCGCGAGGGCGAACTGGAAGAGGGTCGGAATAGGCCAGATTAAATCCTTCGGGAGCATTCCCTGTGCCAAGTCTCCCGTCGGCGAGAGTTCAAGCATGTTAAAATGTGATTCGCGGGCCAGCTCCATTTCCCCGCTTCTTGAAGGTTTAAGAAGTCGTTCTGGCCCGCTCGTCTGGAAAGCCATTTTCTTTCTTACCTAGCACGAGGCCGGGGAGAATCCCTGCGTGGAAGAGCCCGACGAGCAATACGAGCTGGGTGTGCGTGTGTGGAATTCCCAGAGGAATAAACCAAACTTCCTCAAGAGCAAGTCAAACCTGGAGGGCGGTTTGCAGTCGGAGACGCGCCAAGCGCGATCCCGCCTTCTTCCTTGCCGGAGCACTCAGTACCTTCAGCTGTATCACAGAGACACCCAATCCCTTGGGTGGTAGTTAAGGGCAGACCTGATTTTTTTGGGGCGGAGGGGGGGGGGAGTAATTCCATTGGAAATCCGCAGAATGAGTTTCTGAGTAGACGCATTTAAGATTAAGTGATGGGTGGAATTGTGTTCTGGTCAGGAGGACAATAATACTGCAACCATACAGAGACCAGGTTGAAATATCAACGTCCATTGTCCAGGGGAGTGCAGAGAAGCAACGCTGCATTGTGCTGCTCTCTCTTTTTTAAACTTGCAAATGGAAATGCCCGTTGAAGGGCTACCTTTATCTGTCTTCAAACCGCCAGGCGTGCCTCAAATCCTTTGGAGTTTCCAGGCTACTCGGCGCGGAAGGAAAGTTGCTTGCTCGGCGCGCAGCTCGAAAGTTGCTTGTTCGGCCCCCTCCGACTAATTCACGGTGTTTGCGCGCGAGGAAGCCCGGGGTTGAGCGTGAAAGGCACACCCGCCTTCCGCGGGCGAATCAGGCAGCGGTGGTTGCAAGAGCTTTCTGCTTCATCGAGGGAGCGGCTCTGAAGCTGCTCGGTTCTCAAATCCGGCCTCGCAATAATTGCTACGGAGTAAATGGTTTAAGGTGCTCCAAGGCTACCCCTTCAAAACGAAAAAGAGTCACTTCCGGCCGCGAATGAATCGCGAAAACCTGAGTAGAAGCATTTGTTTTTAAGTGGGGAAAGGGGCGCTAATTGCTTTGGATAATGCCGTCAGATATGTATTAAATTGTCTCCTGTTCCACCAGTGATGTAGAAATGGGGAGAGCTCTTCTCCTTCCATTGAGAAGGCTTATCACAACCCTTGATTATAATCCCATCACTCCAGAATTTACTTGAGACTCTTCCCCAAAATGCTTGCCCTGCAATAGCTTTGTCCACTCTCTCTCTCCTGGGGCAAAAACCCTGTGAGATGTTAGTGTGGTGTACCTCTGTGTGTGTGTTGATGGCTGTTTAATCTCTTCCTTGTCTCAGCCCACCTGCTTCTCCTGACAGGGTGGCCAGCCATGGAACTCAGCAGCACCAGGGCTGGATTGTACCCCAAAGCCAAGGTCTAGTCTACTGGAGTCTGGGAGGAGGAGGAAGAGAGGGAGGACCGTGGGCTGGGTACCGCTCAGCTTTCCCTCAGTGTATGGGCTGCTTTGAGAGTTAGTCAAACACTGAGATCCAACAGTGGGGCAGTTGGGTGGTTGGAGCAGCTGGCAGCGGCTTGGCCATTGCACTGTAAGAACTCATTGGGGAGAAGGACCTCTGCGGCTTTGCAGAAAATCCCCCTCTCCCCCCTCAGGCTGGACTTCATTCACTTTTGAAATGGTCTGAGCCACGCAATAACAGTCAAATCAGTCTCTTTCCTCTTCCCTTCCCTACAGAAGTCCATGGGAGCAATAATGCAAAGTGGAGCTTTGTGGACAGGGGCAATGACTTCCAAGTACCTTTTGTTGGGTCTGACCATCTTCTCTTCGCTTCTCCAAATCATGATAGAAGCCAGCTCTTGGTGGTAAGCTTTTTAATTCTATTTTTATCACTTTCTAATCACACACACACACACACAATATAGGCATGTCTGTCCTCAGTTTCTAGATAATATGAAGAAGGAAGGCCCAGATAGTTCCAGGAAAATGTAATTACTTGATTTATGAATCTCTAACAATTTTTTTCCATTCTGTTCCTTCAGTGAACTCTGCCACATATATGTGTAATAATTTGAATTCTCTATGGAACCAACTGTACAGTAGAAACTAAATAAAATGTGAAGTTGAAATGAGAGTATTGAGCTTGGAACATAAGCACACATACACAAAAATGAATCATGGGAGCTACTTTAAAATAATGGCTTTGGTAACTTTATGTTATTTTTTCTCTGGAATAATATAAGGCTATACATTCTGTATACATATAGGGGTAAACCCAATTTATCTTAATGGAATTTAATTACTGAAAACAGTTCTGTCTGATTAATAGACATTTATTTATCATTAAAACACACAGTTGAGTTAGAAAAATATTTGGTTGAAGTTGTTAGTTGTGGATGTTAATTTAAGGCATTTATTTCATGATGCCTATAGAAAATTGTCTAGTTCAAATATATGTTCACATAGCTCACTAGTTTACATACGAACTATACATTTTGTGTTATTTAACTTGTTAATTTTATTGATGGTCAATATGTTTTAGTTAGTAATACGCTGATATTACAGGGTTTTTTTTAAGTATATGGTAGGTTAGGATTTAAATGCCTTCAGAGAGTGTGTGTAATAGGTTTTCAAAAATGTAGGCAGAACGCAATAATTTAAAGCTAAGGAGGCAAATGTATTTAGATGCATAACTTGATTTTTGTCTTCCTAACTTCATGTATATGGTTTTACTTTAGTATTTCAAATATTCAACAAGTCTTTCTTCCCACTTTGGCCACTATGCCTAGAACATCACTGAAACTTACTTCTGCTATAGGACTGGGGTCCATGCCTGCATGTGCATTCGGTTTCTGTATTTGAACGGTCTCTTATTAATATAACTCTTCTCCTTTTTCAGGTCTCTAGGCATGAACCACATGAATCCTATGAACCCTGTCCAGATGCCAGAGGTGTATATAATTGGAGCCCAACCTCTCTGTAGCCAATTGGCAGGGCTATCTCAAGGACAAAAGAAACTCTGCCATTTGTACCAGGATCACATGCAATACATTGGAGAGGGTGCAAAGACAGGGATCAAAGAGTGCCAGTATCAGTTCCGCCACAGAAGATGGAATTGTAGTACTGTGGATAATAACTCTGTCTTTGGCAGAGTCATGCAGATAGGTAGGAAGTGCTTTAGAATCTACATGAAGTATTTCTGTATGTTACGTGCTAGAAAACCTTGCCAGGTTCTTTATGTGCCACTGAAGTTCATCAAGAATGGAAATGTTAAAATGCCTTTGGCAAAAAACAAAATCCTTTTGGTGAGCAAACAGCCATTGTGAGACTGACAGTTATGTAGAAAAGTAGAAGAATAATACTGAAGTTCTCAACCCATCCCCAAAATAAATCTGTTTTTAGGACAGGAGATTGGAAGCAGATTTGGCTGGCCTAGGATCCTTTTCATATCAAAACCATGTTAACAGTTGAGTTTTGTCTTTAGATTAATCACCTTAATTTTTCATACCATTATATCAAGTCTCTTCTGGACTACATAATTTCTCAGTACAAGCTTGTATATATACTAATATTGAAATCTCATTATGTTTAAAGGAACTCAGGAAAAGCAAGTTCAGGATTATAGCTTTCTGAAAACAAGCTAATTTTCATTAAAGAAATTTAAGCTATGATGTGCATTACATTGGTGTTTGCAGACAGAATACTTTGAATAAGGCCAAGTGTGTGTAGATACATAGATGATACATATACTTAAGCAATTGCTGTTCTTCATAAAATATCTGTTTAGTAGGAGTATATCATTTGTCAATTTTTATTTATTTATTTATTTTGCTGACAAGCTTACACCAGCAGAATTCCATTTTATGCCTTACAGAGGTCTTACCTCTGATATCCCCATTGAATTTGAGGGGCTCAACTCACAGCATCATTATAGGTTGCTGTTGGTTGACTGGTGGATTGCTGTTTTCTCCCCTTATCTGCTTGCAGTAATGACATCTGAATATCTAAGCCTGTACCTCCTGTCTAGCCCTTCCCCCAATTTAACTCACAGCTTGTGTATAATATCATTTCAGAATACTGAGATCTAAATCTAATTTACATTCCTTTTTTTGAAACAGGATAGGAAAGGATTGGAATGACTTTAAAATTAGATTAAAAATAACTTCATTTAAGAATTGAGTAGGCTTCTGCTTTGCTTGAAGGGATGCTGTTAAGTCACGTTTACTCTAAAAGTTAATTTTATGTAAAATAACCTTTACAAAATCTCAAACCCTTTTCCATGCTTTTTAATGAAGTAAGTGGAAACACTTGCCTTTTGAAGACTTAAATATTCTCCTGCAGCTTTGCATTATAATTGCTGTTCAGGGAGGCTTAGAATAAAATTGTTAATTGTTAGTATTCTGCCTTGAATACTGTGGGATATATTCCATAAATATGAAGTGCTAAAAGCCCAAAATTATTTCAGATATTAGCATAGATGTATGTGTCCAGGACTATGATGTCTTGAGTTAACACAACCTCTTTATTCAAAGTTTGCAACCATCAATGGTTGAACAAGTTCCCATTTTAGTTTCAGGCTTTTGATTCCTGCTCATAATATATCTGATATATTTTATTTTATTTAAAATGGCAATAGCCTGTTTTAAGTTAATTACAAGTCAGGACATTATGTGCATCCAACTTTTCAGTTCATGAAAATGTTACTGAGAACAAATAGTGTGAGAAATGTCTCCAAAGCAGTGAGAAATTGTCATTTTATATTTCAGCCTATTTTAAGTGAAAATTATAAGATAGGTTATTGTTTCTTTTTACCCAGACACCTGTTTCTTGCTTAAACACTGTTCTACCTTACTATAAATCCAGCTACAATGAGTGTACTTGTTACAAAGGATAGAGCCTGTTGGCTCTTTTTCTTTGTGTTTCTCAGAAGTTTTGTGAGAAATTCTTAGATGATTTGACTTGAAAGAATACTTGAAAGAGTTTGTGTAGTGTATTAAAATATTGCAAGGTTGTACAATTTCGTCATCTAAACTTAAGTAAAGAGTAAAAGTCTTAATAATTCAATTTATATCTTCATTGCTGAAATGAACAAATCAGATATCAATGAAGTATATTGGTGTTGTCGCTTTAAGAGCTGACTCTCAATATCTCTTACAGTTATGATTTTTATTTGTGAAATAGCACAAGCTTTGGCATTAAATGCAGTGAGATATGAATCAGCATACATTACTGCTGGCACAAGTATTCCTTTGTTTTCTGAACAATCCTGGAAAGTTGGCTGTGTAATACTTGGGTACTTTCGCCCTGGCTAGATGAAACAGTAGATGATAACAAACCAAACATTTTCTGAAAATTTTGTCTATGACTTGATCTCCAAAAGTTGAAAAGCGGTCTTTGGGTTGGGAGACGAGAATGCTCTTCGAAATCAATATAGCTTAGTACCCTACCATATACTTGAATAAAAGTATATGATTAAAAAAAAGTCCTGTACTTGGTATTCATTTAAATCATGGAAACCACTAAATCAGTGGTATTTAAAAAGCTAAACTGAGTAAGATTACATTTTAAACTAACTTTTGAGCCATGTAAGCAAATGCTCTTACTTGTTCTGAAGACTTTCTTTTATAATTACGTAAATGGAGGAAAGGATTTTTCTTGTTTGAAATGGACAAAGATTAACATGTCATCTTTTTTTGATGTAAAGGTATCATGTTTATGCTTAGCACAGGATAGAGAACTTCCAAACAAACCAACACTCTGTTGTTGGCAGAGAGACTTCTAATATTGTCAAAGTTGATGATATTTGTCTTAAACATGCCACAAATAAATTTATTCCATCTGTTGTTTTTCTTAAAGTATACCATCTCTGCCTCTTTTTCCCCATGCCACAGTCAAAAAATTTCTCTTAAAATATACTTTTGGGGGAAAACATAAAACCTAAATGCTACTAAAATATATATAATCGTATGTATGCAAAAGGAAGTTATGAACTTAATCTGAACCATACTAGTGTAAAAATCATAGGGCTTCTCTATTATTCATATAGGTATATTAAAATAAATCAGATTTTAGCATACTACAAAAATTAATACTACTATTTATACATATTACTTATTTGGATTAAGTTCCTGACTGACACAAAACTGATAGCAAACTTCTTTGGGATAATATAATTTTAAAACGTTTGTTTTAAATACAATCCTTTAGCTTTTAAACATGTAACTATATACTTTTAAACTAATTAATCTGTTTTTTATTTGGAAAAAGTTGGAATGAGAGGATTTTAGAATTTAGGACACAGCATTGTAAAGGATTGACATTCAAATAATTGTGTAAGGTCATGCTTTGTGACAGTACACTTAGTTACAATTTTAAAAAGCTACAGACAGTTGCCCAATATGACTAAAATTGGAAGAAATCAGCATAGGGACTTCCAATTTTATTAAACCTCTATGAATTTGAGTAACCTATTAACTAATGAATTTTCCTTCAGGCTATTCAAATAAGTAGCCCATTTGGGTAGCCTGGATCTCTTACCTTAAAAAGATCCCTTAACTCTTTTACATTTTTCACACAGGACAGTTTGTATAGAGTACATTTCTAGAAAACACCTCAACCATTTTCTGATCAGTTTGTGAACCTCATCATTAGATCAGAATCTTCTTTTCCAGTATAAAATTGTTGTTAGTTTATCAGATACCCCAAGAGGGTGATTTTTGGAACAAGTAAAGCGGATTTCCCCATATATATATATATATTTAAGTTTGGTCAAATATTATACTTAACGTTCACTTGATATACGCTATTTTTCAAAAGTACATTAATCCATTGGGGAAAGTTCTTCCATCGTAAAAATAATATATCTTCTTTGACAAATAAATACATGCACTCCAGTCTCCAATGCTGAGCAGCTTCTCTTTCTCCTTTCTTCTTTTGTAGGCAGCCGGGAAACTGCTTTTACCTACGCTGTCAGTGCTGCTGGTGTGGTGAATGCCATGAGCCGGGCCTGCCGAGAGGGAGAGCTCTCGTCCTGTGGCTGCAGCAGGGCTGCCCGGCCAAAAGATCTACCTCGGGACTGGCTGTGGGGGGGTTGTGGAGATAACATTGATTATGGCTACCGTTTTGCCAAGGAGTTTGTGGATGCCCGTGAACGAGAGCGGATCTATCAGAAAGGATCTTATGAGAGCGCTAGAATTTTAATGAACATACATAACAATGAGGCAGGAAGAAGAGTAAGTAGCTCAAAAGGGGATTCTTTTCATTTAATTGTTCTTAACTGATATTGTAAACATTTATGTTCCTGCGTAATTTACAGAAAGGCTAACTTCATTAATTCCTATTTACACATTGGTTTTTTTCCTCATAAACTGTCTTGTTTTTGAATTTTTCTTAAACAGACCTGAGGAATAAGTGCAGAAATGATTATTATAATCTTTATTAATACCACTACCACTAGAGGTACACTAGACCGGATACCTCAATTTAAATAAAGACAAATGTCCCATTTTAAATTAAAAAACAAAACAAAACAGGAGTTTACAATCTGAGTGGCACTGCAACAGCTAATGCTTGATTTTCTTCCTGTACATGGGATTGAAATTATACTTTTTTCCCACCCAGATTCTTCTGGTAAAATTGTGCAAGTCACAGTAAATTTTCTGCAGAATAGAGTTTTATTAGCTTATATTTCCTACCCATCCAGTTTTCTTTGGAAGGGATGAAAGAAGCAGCATATTTGCTAGAGCGAAATGTTCTTGTGTGGGGCTATTTTCAATCTTCCTTATAAGGCTGTGAAAAAAAAGTACCACCCTCTCTGTATTATTAGAGAACAGGCTTTTCTGTGGTGGAAGTTGGTTTTTATGGCTTTTTTAATCTTCAAAATCTTTTAAACGAATGAGTGTAAACTTCATTTTATTGCCCTGAAGTGGAAGGAGCCAAAATCATTATTTTTCCTACAACTGACGGTGCCAGGAGAAGTCAGCTAGAGACTTTACACTTGTGTTTCAAGGTGAATTAAGACGAAGGATAATTGAAAATTAATAACATTTAAATGTGACAAGAAGGCATCTGAAAGCCTTGGGAAGGCCAACTTGCTGCTAGAAAGAAGAAAAATGACTTTTCACAGTTGCCTGTGTCGGCTTTGAGTGGTTCCCTGCTACCACCCCTTTTGAGCCGCCTTCCTGCCTTGCCATTTGGCAGGGTTTGAACTCCCTCCTTTTTAATCCTGGGTGGAAATGGCATTCAGCATCTACCTAATGTGTCAGACCCCAGGATTTTTGGGGCTGTGTCAACACTGACTCATGTCTATTTATACAGGGTAAATTATCAAGGTCTTCTTGCCAAGACTGTACAAAGAGGATATTGCGGTGTCGGCTTGTCCCCCACCCAGAGGTGTTCTGGGGTTTTCTCTTTTGGATAGAGTCACTTGGCTGTGCATGGAGACTAGTGTGGGAGGGAGATGCTGAACTGGAATGGAAAATGTGCTCTAGGAGCAGCACATCTTTCCAGTATGAAAATGGGGGGTTGAAAAGAAAAATCTGATGCAATTCTACTATCAATGAGCCAGTCAACTGATTGGTCAAGTATCATGGATTTTTTTCCCTCCAGTCTAAAGGTGGTAGGTAAAACCAACTTGTACATACCACTTGAAAGTTTTATTTTTGCTGGAAATCTGGATTTTCACAGGTTCAATTATTTCCAGTTTTCCTTCTTGAAATGTTACCTGGCAAGTTGATTACCTTCTTCCTACTGCTCTTTCTTTTTTATTGGGCAAGTTGACATCACAAATCTGCAGATTGCTGAGCAGCATCAAGCAACTTTGAATTGAATAGAGAAGGGAGAGACCGGATACCTTGTCATCTTGGTGAACCAGGAGGCAGTGGTGCAGATAGGTGACACCAGTTAGTATTTATGCAAGGAGTGAGCTTGTGCTTGTGCTCTCTTGAGGATGTTGACCCATTTATCAGCCATGGATCAGTGGCCTCTGATCCTGCTCATTTTCTGTTTTGGCTGCATTGTTTGGTGGTTGCAAATCTGGAAGTGGAAAAGAGAAAAACAAAAACAAAATCTGTGCACCTGAAACATTCAGACACATTCTTTTGCTTTTCACGTTGTTGCCTATTGTACAGGTTCTTGAAATGGTTTCCAGTAATAATAAAATAAAGGCAAAGATGCACTCAAATCAACCTCAACTCATGTTGGACTATATAGATGGAAATAAGTTTGCCATTGCCTTCTTCTGGCTAACAGCCTTGGAATCTTCAGGTAGTCTCTCATCAAAACTAGGTCTCATCCTTCTCAATTTTTTTGGAATCAGCCAATATGAGATAGCTAAGCTACTATCTGTGGTTCAAATAAAATAAGATGGAATTCTAAGGATTTAACAGCTGGACAACCATTGTTGAAAGAGAGAAAGCTATTTAGGTTAACCTACTGAAAAAAAATCTGAATATCAGGAAAGCTGCTTCATGCAGTTATGTAGGAGAACTGAGATAAAACTGATGTATTATTGTACTGGAATTGGAAGTCTGTGTATCCTTGGACCAGGTATGAGCATATGAGACTTTAGACTGGCATAATTTGTGTAATTCTAAGATATTTGTGGCTATTCAGCAGTCACAGAACGGTATTGATTGGAAAAGTGTGATCAGGTTGCATATCTCAAGATAGATCAAATGTTTTTCCCATTCCTTTTTTAGGGCATGTAATAATGCCTGGCATCCTTTTTTTCCCTGTCCCATGCCAAGGAAGTATAAAACAATATTTAATCTTACATAATATCCTTCAACAAACACAAGTTTTCCATGGTGACTTAAGCTCATTAATACAGCTGTAAGTGGGTCCATCAACTTTGCTAGCACTTTCTCATAATTTCTGATCCTGCCAGCTTAGTATCATTTTGGAACATAGGATGGAGTATTCTGTGATCCTGACCATCAGCATATGGTGAACTGTTTGCAGAAAAGTTGGAGATGACTTAAACAGATGACCATGATTATTTATTCCAATGTTGTTGCTTTCTGGCATCATTTACACATTAAAACAAGTTTCAGTTTGCATGCAAAATTTGTGAGTAAGTGATTTCCATATTGTCAATGCTAATCAAAAAGGCCAAGAAGAAAAACCTCCCGAGATAAGGGAAAAAATCATTCAACTAATGCAATGAACTACTGCATATATTCTTTGGCAGCCACCAAGTGAGAAGAAGGATTTATTGGAAAAAATCCTAATGTTGAAAAAGATTGAAAGCAAAAGGAGAAGGGGAATAGCAGAGAATGAGATGGTTAGATAGTGTCATCAATGCAATGAACATGAGTTTGGGCAGGCTTGGAGATAGTGGAGGATGGAGGAGGAGGGCCCTGCCATACTATGGCCCATGAGATTGCAAAATATCAGACACAACTTAGCAACTGAACAACACAAACTGCATACAATTGCTGCGGACAATTGTCCTTTTGTGGATTCATTTTTAGTGAAATTTGTGAGGTGGCAGTATCGTGTCTTAGAATGTTGGGAAGACAGAAAATTAATCAGATTTCTGGATCAGTGCTGATAGGGCAGTTTTGTCTATATTTCAGCAATTTGTTGCCTAATTTTAAATATTTTACTGTCAACATTGCTGCTTAAAATAACTTTCTAAAATGAAACATTTTGTAACTGATAATGCTGTGAAGGTTTTCTACTGAATATGGAGGTGCAGGCCATAGTAACTTGAACTTTTATATTTTTTGTATCTTTTCCCTTCATTATTTTTATACAAAAATGATAAATGGGCCTATAAATAAAGAAGTAGATAAATATATTGTCAGACAAACTTGTCAAAAGCTCTTTATTATATTGGATATGATGTGACAACTGTTAAGACTGGGGGAGTTTTTGTAAAAAAAAACAAAAACAAATGAAACAAGGTAAATGAAATTTTAATCAGCTTTCCAAATGAGTGTTTTTTAGGCATTCTGGAGGATGAGGAAGTGAAGAGATACTATCATTTGCAATTCTTTCCCCAATGGGTAGTGCATACAAAAGTAGTTGTCTTGTTTATTTTACACCTGTTTACATTTTGCGACAATAGGACTCACGTTTCTTCTTCTGACTCCTACAGACAGTGTATAGCTTGGCAGACGTAGCCTGCAAATGTCACGGTGTGTCCGGATCGTGCAGCTTAAAGACCTGTTGGCTGCAGTTGGCCGACTTTCGCAAGGTGGGCGATGCTCTGAAGGAGAAATACGACAGTGCTGCCGCTATGAAACTCAATCTCCGTGGCAAACTGGTTCAGGTGAACAGCCGCTTCAATGCACCGACTATTTATGACCTGGTGTACATTGACCCTAGTCCTGATTACTGCGTACGCAACGAGAGCACTGGGTCTCTGGGCACCCAGGGACGACTCTGCAATAAGACTTCAGAAGGCATGGATGGCTGCGAACTTATGTGCTGCGGCCGGGGTTATGACCAGTTCAAGACCGTGCAGACAGAACGCTGTCATTGCAAGTTCCATTGGTGCTGCTACGTGAAATGCAAGAAATGCACAGAGATTGTGGACCAATTTGTCTGCAAATAAGTGGGTTGGGTGGGAGAACCTCTTCCAGTCCACCAGCCAGCAGGGGAATTGCCCTAAACGATCTCAGTTCTTATTTATAGTGCCCAATGGGTTGCTTTCCTTGTTTATATGTTAAATCTTTTGCAAAGAGAAATGGTGGGGAAATCTTGTTACATCCAGCTCTGATTATGCATAGTTTTATATTTTTTTTTGCAATAATGTGGGGAGGGGGGAAGGGAATTGACAGAATATTTATTTGCATATTTGGGATTAAGATTTAACAATAGCAACGAAAATAGGATAGCTTAAAAGGATATTCATTCTATCCCAAAACAGTCACAAGAAACCTGGTATAAGTGCAGTAGATGAGGTATTTGTGTCACGTGCTTTAGATCACAGCATGGCTGGACGTAGTAATATAAAAAAATCTGGACGTGGCTTTTGTTCATAACTTTAGTGACCAAAAAATAATAAAAATGTTCTAATGGTAATGATTAGTTAATCTGTAAAATTTTAGCACAACATTCTTCAAACTTATTTGCATGACCACCTGCAGGGATGGGTAAAAGCATAAGGTCCCTAAACTACTGTTGTGCTGCTAGGTAACTTTGAAAAATCCATTAAATTAATTTGAGTTTGTTCCTTTAATCTCGGCCTACATATATGAACATGCACCGAGTGAGGACTGGGGGTGTAAAGATGCAGTTCTTTCACCATCATTCACATAATGCATTTCTCCGAAGATACGGTATTTGAATTAGCAAATACCATTTTCTTTCAAATTACAAACAAAATCAAGAGGAAGAAACCCTAACTTTAACTACTCAATGTAGATCAAAGCAATATTTGGAATACTGCAAGTTGCAGTGAAATAAGCACGTCTCGTGCATGTTTAGACAGCCTTCTGCCTTAGTTTGAACGAATATTAATGAGTTAACTTTGGGATTTCCTGAAGTATGTGTGTACTGAATAATGCTGGAAACTGAATCTATTGTGCATTACAAAAACAAGATTCTTTATTTTTAAAGTGCTATGGGTAGTCGTTTGTCTCTTTTCAGAAATAGAAGTTGGCTGATAGCATTGTGGAATTGAGAACTCTTGGCTGTCCTGTAGAACAGCTTGATAATTTAAAAATGGGCAGCGTGGCAAGCAATATCCTCTTCATCATCCTGTGCTATTTTTGTTTGTTTTAATGCACAATGCTTTAAAAATATATTGTGACTATGCACAAACTGCTCAGACTATATTTGAGCAGTTGCTTGTATATGGGAAAACTCTGGTCTGTTGGTGTCTAGTATCTCAAACCTTTTCTCACACATATACGTTGTCAGTACAAACTACAAACCAATGATTTCTTTAAGAAAAAAAAAGAACATAAAGTCTGTTCAAGTTACCAGACAGTTTCTTTGTTTAGACTAAGCATATTATTATCCTCCCCAATTTTTAAAAATACTGTCAATTCACTTAGGGGTCTTTATTTGGGTTGGACGCTGGCCTCCATTTTTCTAGGGTTTGAAAATTGTTGAAGGGCAAGTCAGTCACAATTTAACTTTCTCTTTTTCCTTTCAGAAAGTATTGGATTTTTCAACTTGGTTTAGTGAAAGATTTGGCATGATCTGAATTGTTGGTTGTGCACTTGAGCTCAGAATTCCAGAAAGTTAAATCTATTTACAGTTTAGAACAGCCTTGCCTCAACCTGGTTCTCCACCTAATGTCCGACACTATGCTGTCCTTAATGTCTCAACAGTGAGTTGGGATGAGCTGAAACAGATTTATTGCAAGTTCATTGTTGCTAGTAATGGAAACAGGTTTTCTTAGACAAATTATACCTTCTCTTTTTTTTATAAATAAATAAATTATGTGGTAAACTAGCATATTATACAGGCGCAGAAGCCATAGTAAATCTCTGTATTGTTTCAATTTTAGTACATGTGCTGTTGAAGCATGTTTTGGCAAGACATTTAGTAGAATTGGAACAATACAGAGAGAATTAGCATGGCCCCTTGTACAGGGATAACATGCCAGTTTTCATGTAAGAAGAGAATCTTTTTTCCCTTGACACAAATTTAATGCATTCTTCAGCTTCCAAGACCTCACCCAAATTCATCCACCCCAATAAATATAAGCAGATCGGAATTAATGCCAGACTTCCACCTTTCATTAACATACCAGAAGTTTCATTTCTCACAAGCTGTGAGCTTTCTTATTAATGCCATCATAATTATCAGCTTTTACAATGATGATTGCTCTTAATTTATTGTGCAAGGAAATATTTACTTCCATGGTTCCTAGTATTTGCAAACCAATGGCAACAATAACTTTCATAAATAAATAAAGCACTAGTTCCTTGAATACGTCACTTTTGGTTTTTATTATACAAAAACCACATTTTAAAATTATGCTGAACACTTATCCTCTATCATGACTTCTGCCTATGAGCAGAGAGGTCAAATGATCCTAGCTATTAAAAATGCTATTTAATGTAAAATACTTCACTTTATTCTTCAGATACTATGTAAATCTACTATGTTCTCCTCTTCGTTCTGTACATTTAATGTACATAATTTTGTCTCGTGTGATTTGTATATTTCCTTGGGTTTTTTAAAAGGCTTATGCCATATTGGAAGATAGACTATAAAATAAAATGTTGGTTATATATTGGGAGATGATTTTAATTCTTTCAGGAGAGGTATTTTTTTTTAAAGTAATTTTATTATTTTCATTCTGCCTGCGCTATTTTTATAAATATATCAAGGCAGCAAACCTACTTTTAATGCTCCTTTCTCCTCCTATTTTTCTTACAACAACCCTGTGAGGTGGGTTTGACTGAGAGTTTTATTGTAAAACGGACAATGTTCTAAAAGGGATTGTTTATCAGTATAACAATAAGTATACAGATTCTTTATTAATAATTCTATTTTAATATCCTCCAAAAGATCTGTACGTAGTTAAGTATATATCTCTAAGCCACAGACACACACACACACAACCTTTACACAAATAAAGCTAACAGAACAAAACCCTGAGAAGACTTTTTCATTCCACATAGGTCTTACAGGTGTCCTTAGAAAATAATTGAATGACTGAAGCCATAAGACGAAAGTACTTATTAGAGATCATCCCTAACTATTTTTATTATTTAATATTTGCATTGTAGCTTCACTTAGATGCATGAAAGAAACAATGTTTGCGATATGACCTGGTTTGTCACTAGGACCCTTACTCAAGGAAAACATACATGTTTCAATTAAATGTGTGTTTCTGATTTGTGATAGGTGTTGTTGTTAGCCATTTTGTTAATAGGAAAGCCACACAACAGCCGTATTTTAAAATATAAAAGGGGAAGGATCATAATGCATTCTGCTTTAAAATCATGGGTATCCACTAGGGCTCCATTTCACTTTTTTATTAACTAGGAGCATTATTAACAGCTGAGTCCATGGGGGTAGGGTCAAAAAAATTTATATAGCCTTGATGCAATTAAAACCTTTCTGTCATCTTGAGTTATTTAACCACCTCATGGAAGGACCTCTAAAAAGCTAGCACTGGCTTATAAGATAGAAACAAGTATATAAGTGGTCAAGCATTTAATTGAGAACCTTTTCTTCCTCCCAAAACTGTAGTTGGAAGGACCCTGAAAAAGTTATCACCTGGTTATAACTTTGAAAGTTATAGAAGAGAAAAATCAGTACGGGTTTTCATAAAAGTGCTTAAATGTTCATTAATTTTAACAGCAGTTCAGTTTTGAATTATTCCTAACTTTCTGAAGTAAGGGCAACCGTGTAATTCTGCTCAAAAGCCAGAGGCAGCCCTTAACCTTCAGAAATGTTTCAGACCTTGGCGTAGAGAAACAAAATCCAGAAAATGTGAACATAGTACAATTGTGTTCTGTTCTCACCTCACCAACAATGCCAAGCAGCTCCTCCCTCTGCTGTACAGCCTGATGTCAGCCAGGATTTTTCCTGCAGACCCAGACAGAGGAGCCAAATACATGAAGTTTGGAAGCAGCCTGACTTTAAAACGGGCAGCAGTTACTCACCTGGCTCAAACTGCATGCCCAGGGCTAGAAGAACAAAGGGTAAAAAAGCCAGTTCAGATGCTGGCTTTTAGGGTATCCATCTTGTGGCACAGAAATGGATTGCTGGCAACTCCAAGAAGCCTGTTAAGTTTGGTGGCCAGTCTGGCAATCCAGATTTCCTTAAAATTAAAGCTGGAGGATTGTTTTCTCTGACCTAACTGGACTTTGCTTGCCACTTGTTGGTCACTCAAATCATAGCTTCCCCACCCAGGTGGTTTGAACAGATGGTCCCTCAAATCCTCCCTGCAGGGAAGACAAAAGAAAATCTCCAGCTAATAAGAGCAGAAAACAGGAAATGGTAGTTGATTTGGCTGCTATATCCTCACAGCATTTGGGAATGATGCCCTTTGTGAGGGAAAAAAGACAGAAGCAACTCAGTTGATCAAATACCCTAAATCAAAGTGGCTCGTGTTTTGATATTGCTTTGTGTTATCTGTTGTTTTCCCCAACTAAACTCCATGCTCTGTAGGAAGAAGTACATTTAATACAGAAATCTCACACGAATCCACAGGTGAGTTGTATTGCCTTATAAACAAGTCCTTTGAGTATTCAGTCAATTTTTATATTTTGGAAAGCAGCATTTCTGACAACATAAAAGAGATTCTCCCCCCTCACGTTGGATAGAATACAGTCAGGAAACAAAGTGGATTTTATTGAACAATGCAGGTAATAAAATATACCAGGAGAAATTTGGGCTAATCGCCTCTGATCAAAGAAAACTTTGCAACATCAGCAAATGTAATAGATTGCTTATTTGCACGCTCTCTTTCATTTGAGAGGCCAGCTTCATGTACTGAATCTCTTCTTGGGTGCCAAGAATGTAATATGCCACAAAAGTAGAAGATCAACATGGAGCATGCTTTAAAATAGCACTTCTGGGTAAATGCAATTTCTGTGGTCTAATTACTCGCATATGGTTTCATTTTCCTTCCCTTGTATATTGACCAGTATTCTTTATTGCAAAAACTCTGACCTCCACTTCTATAGGTCAGCATTTCTGTAGAGTAGAATATGGTGAAATTATTTCCAATAACGGAAGTTAAAAAATATTTACCATATTTACTGTAAAATAAAATAATCCTGAATTTTACATGATTCCCTCCCTCCAAAAAGATGAAATTGGGGGAAGAAGTCATAATCCTGCGGAGTCCCCAGTTTGCTCACCTTGTTACTAATATCCTTACTCCTGTGTAGAAAATAACCTGAAGCCAGTCCTGGAGATCATTATGTCCCATTCCCCAAATTCTCCATGTAATACCTGCACTGTAATACCTGCACATCTAGGGCTGTCTATAAAAGGTTCCCAATTTACAAAAATAATAATATATCTCTTATTTGCATTTTTGCATTTATAATAGATCTCTTAGTTGCACTTATTTGCATTTGCATTTACTCACCATTGTCTCACATCAGAGTATATAACTATATATACACATATGAACACATTGTCCCCCTTAAAGTAGAAGCAGTTGGAAGAAAAAATAATGGAGAGAGAAATGACATGGGATAAAGGAGAGGAGTATCTATACAGGAATATACAATAAACTGGATGGAGAAGAAGAGACACGAAGTAGAAACTGGCTAAAGGGGGAAAGGCTGTACAGGTAGTCCTTGACTTATAACAGTTCACTTAGTGACCGTTCAAAGTCACAGCATCACTGGAAAAAGTGACTCATGACCATTTTTCACACTTACGACCATTGCAGCATCTCACACGTTAAAAATTCAGACAGTTGGCAATGGACTCATGTTTATGACGGTTACAGTGTCCCAGGATTATGTGATCCCCTTTTGTGACAAGCAAGGTGAATGGGGAAGCCAGATTCACTTGACAACTGTGGCAAGAAAGGTCGTAAAATGGGGCAAAACTCACTTAAATGTCTTGCTTAGCAACACAAATTTTGGGCACAGTTGTGGCCATAAGTCGAGGACTGCCTGTATAGGTATGACAAAAAGGGTTAAATTTACTAGGCCATTATTTCCCAAAGAGCAGCTAAACTTCCATCTTCATGTAACAGTAATGTTCTTGGCCGTTTGCACCTCTTAATAATTCCTGAAATTTCAACACCTTTCATTCTCAGTCAACATAAAATCTCCCCCCTCCCCGCCCCTCCCCATATTCTCATGAGTATGATTAGTTGCTTGAAAAATTGAATAATGAGTGTATGGTTCTGTATACAATATAATAAGTTCAAAGTTGACTTAGCATTTTTGTTATGCATTTGTGCTGGTAGGTTTATGATCTAAGGCAGAAATGTTCAGCTTTGCAATTCTAGCTAACTGTCCCAGGAAACTGTCTTGGTCTCTGCTATGATGGGAGTTTCCGTTCTACAGGGATTTTTGACAGAACCAGTGAGCCTGGAGATGCTGCAGCCTCTCACATAAAGATTCCATTCTTCCAGTTTACATCAATAGTGATGGCTGTCATTGTCATATGCAACTACTCTGTTTCCCTGAAAATAAGACCTCCCCGGATAATAAGCCCAATCAGGCTTTTGAACACATGCGCTAAAATAAGCCCTCCCCAGAAAATAAGCCCTCCCCAAAACACAGCAGCAGCCATGAGGTGACCACGCTCACTGCCTCCTGCACCTCAAATATAATAAGACCTCTCCGAAAATAAGGCCACGCACTTATTTTGGGGTCAAAAGAAAATAAGACCCTGTCTTATTTTCGGGAAAACATGGGTATGTAGAAGAAGAAGAAACTAAAGCTGACTATAACAGAGCCCTGGCTGATTTGGTATATATATATATTGTACTATTATACTGATAAGTGTGTGAATTACATAACATTGATTAATAGAGAATAAACTCAAAATTAGATTTGTTGAATAATTGTAACTTCATTCATTTTTATCAAAGTTGTTTTTTCCCCTTTTTTCCCTCAGTACAGCAAACAAGTCTTTGGAGTGTAACAATACAGCTCATCTCTGACCTCAAACATTTTTTTTGAAAGATGTGAAGTGTTGTATTCAACCACAGCCTTAGTTCATTGTGGCAAAATCCCCTGGAAAAACTCAATTTATGTTGATTTCATCATAAAACCGCTATGTTAAAAATAAGTATGGGAATTGCCCTTAAATTAGTTTGAAATCAACACTGTGGCTAGTTAAACCAAAGCTTGATAAAGAATGGGCAGTTAGGAAGCCTGAAATAATTTTCAAAAACCAACTGGTTCAGGAAAAGATTCTGTGCCATTTCACTTGTAGAAACTCCCTTTTAAAAGGCTTTTGGAAAGGAATGATCCCTACTGTTTTTTGGAGTGTCCTCCAGGGGTAGGTTGTGAATCATTTTGCTGCCGGTTCACTCAGGGCCGTGCCTTGTGCACACTCGCGCAGCAATCAAAAAATAGCTTCTGTGCATGCGCAGAAGCAAAATACAAAATGGCGCCGCCCACAGAGACACTGAAGGAACCGGCTCCGTGATATCATCGCTAAGTTACTACTGGTTCTAAAGAACCGGTTAAAACCGGTAGGAACCCACCTCTGGTGTCCTCCCCTGCTCTAAAATCTTCTCCTTCTGAACCTTTGAAATCTCCCACAATATCCGTTTTTTTCTGAGAGGCTGAGAATGTTGCCTAATTTTCTTGGGGTAGGAGAAGGATTGCCAACCAATTACAGAGATGCAGTCCCCCCTCACTGGATATCTTCAAATTAGATAAGACAGCTGTATGTCATAAATGCTTCAATGTGGATTGGTGCACTGATAAAATGGTTGGACTTCATGGCCCTGCAGTACCAGAATTTGGACCAATTTTTTCCAGGGTGCTAGTCCCAAAGGTGCTTTTTTCAAGAAGCAATGGGATTTTCTGATTTTTCTTTGAAGATGTTTCCCTTCTCATCCAAGAAGCTTCTTCAGCTCTGATTGGATGGTGGGGAATGGAAGGATTTATATTCCTTGC
>JANHFT010003370.1:199723-211185 GCA_032467955.1 Pseudoxenodon macrops | reverse complement strand
TAAATTTAAAAGTTCCTAAACTTTCAATGGTTATGTCTAAAAGAAAATTACTTTAAAAAAACCAAGAACACTCCCCCCCTTTTTACAATTTTTTTAAAAGCAAAAAAAATATTTAAAACAACAGTTACTTACACAATTCAGAGAAGAAGGCAGATTAAGTTGCTTTCCGGGGAGATGGATTGCAGTGCAAACAGTTGGTCGCCGAGGAGATGGATTGCAGGCTGAAATCCAGGCAAAGAAAGTTAGGTTACGCCAGCAAGCTCAAGAGATGTGATCTGAAGAGCAGGTAAGCAAGCTGGGCCCTGGGGGGCAGATGGGCAGGTTAGCTAGGCGAGCCAAGAGATCCGGGGGGTAGTACGAAGCCCGCAACCGATCCCCGGCGGCTTTGGGAAGTACGCAAGGCCGGGGATCGGTGGGGGGGCTGCCCACACTAGGCCGCAACTTGCAGCCGATCCCAGCAGCTCCGCGAACTCCGCGAGGCCGGGGATTGGCGGCGATGGGAAGCACAAGGCCCGCTACCGATCCCAGCGGCTCCGCGAAGTACACGAGGCCGGGGATTGGCGGCGGTGGGCAGCACAAGGCCTGCTACCGATCCCGGCAGCTCTGCGAATTACACGAGGCCGGGGATTGGGGGCGGTGGGCAGCAAAAGGCCCGCTACCAATCCCGGCGGCTCCGCGAAATACGCGAGGCCGGGGATCGGTGAGGGGGCTGCCCATGCTAGGCCGCAACTTGCAGCCGATCCCAGCGGCTCTGCGAACTCCGCGAGGCTGGGGATTGGCGGCGGTGGGCAGCACAAGGCCTGCTACCGATCCTGGCGGCTACGCAAACTACTCAAGGCCGGGGATCGGTGGGGGGACTACCCACGCTAGGCCGCAACTTGCAGCCGATCCCAGCGGCTCCACGAACTCCGCAAGGCCGGGGATTGGCGGCGGTGGGCAGCACAAGGCCCACTACCGATCCCCGGCGGCTTCGCGAAGTATGTGAGCCTGGGGATTGGTGGGGGTTTGCCGATGCTAGGCAGCAACCGGCAATGCTTACCTTTTGGAGTGAGAAGCCGAGGCGAGGCGGCGAGGCGAGGCGGCGAGGCGAGGTAGGCAAGGCGTCCAAGCTAGGTGAGTTCCTGGCTTTCTGTGTGACCTTATATAGGCTGTGGGTGGGATGTGGGCCGAGCGCCGAGCCGGAAGGAAGCGCCGAGCCGGAAATTAGCGCCGAAGAAATTAGCGCTGAGCCGGGTGGCGGGAAAAGTATGGCGGGGAAAACTGTAAGTGGGCAATCAGTCAATCTGGCGGACATGGGCGGTGGGGGCGCGGTGACCGGGGGACCGGTTCGGGGTTGTGGCCAGCCATCCCTCCGTAGCGGTTCTGCGAACCAGCGGCGCAGGTGCCTACCGGTATACACGAACCGGACCGAACCGGGAGGATTTCACCCCTGGTTAGAAGTCTTCAGGCCACCCAGAATATCCCTTGGGGTTTTGTGACGCAGTTGTCAAATCTTACGGAGAATGCCTCTAAAGGATTCTGTATGTTGAAGTGCTCTGTAACTTTTTGAATCTCAGTCTATGTGGATTCTTTTTTTTAAATTGTCTTTATGTAGAGTTTTGTATTGCAACATGAATATATTTAATTAGCAAAAGAAATATTTAGAATAGCTCCATGTCTTAGTGTCATTTCAGACTATAACTTACTTGCAGGGACATATTATTTTTTTATCATTAATCATTCTGGTGAAATTCTGTCAGCTTTCATAATTTGCCTCAGTTCCTGCTGTCTTTCTCATATCTCAGTATGTTAGAGATTCTTGGGGCTTTGTGGAAAAAAAATCAATTTGCTTTGGATTTTATTTTCATTACAAAAGGTAAGTGATTTGTAATGCTAGAAAATTGAATTAGCAGCCCATTTTTCATTGAGAAGTTGGAATAATACATTGAATAAGATATTAAAGATAACATCTTACCCTACTGTAGTTTTTTTGTGGGAAGAGAGGAAATATAGTTTGGTCTACTTAGAAGACAAGTTTCAAACATATGGGGAAAGAGACATTTTAATATGATTGTGAAAAATAACTGCACACATTGTGATGGCTGACAAAACAGAAATGATTATATGAGAAGGTAGATATATAATTTTGAAGGAAAACATCAGGGAATATTCTACCTAGTGTGGGGAGCTGGCTGCTATATTTTTAAATCAGTGTAAATAACAGCCAGCCTTACATAAAGAAAGCATTTCTGTTAATGGAAATCAACTGTTAAGCTAACCACACCTGAACCTATCTCATCTCTTTCACTATTGTAAATGATAATATGAGAAACAGTGTGCTTGGTGTAATGGTTAAGGCACCAGGCTAGAAACTGTTCTAGTCCACCTTAAGAACAAAGCCAGCTGGAAAAGAAAAGAGAGAAGAAAGCAATTTATTTTGCTCAGGAACTAGCAACATAGAATAGAAGAATAGAGTAGAAGAATAGAATAGAATAGAATAGAATAGAATAGAAGAGAAGAGAAGAGAAGAGAAGAGAAGAGAAGAGAAGAGAAGAGAAAAAAACACAAAAAGAAATAAAAGATAACAAGTGAAATCAGAATAAAACAATCACAATTACGGTACATATTCCTCCTGTGAGTAGCCCAAATATAGTATACCTTTAACAAGCCTCTTGTAACGATATTGTATTTATTCACCGAAACACTAATAAGTCAGATATATTTAAATTATACATCAAGATATACATTTTCCAAAAGTTATTAAAAGACAACTGAACAAGATATTAATGAAAGTAAGGGTCATTAGTTCTTTAAAGGGTTTTGCTTAATTTTCATTGCAGCAGCACAAAATCCGGTGATGACCAGATTTAAGTCTTGCAAAAGATGGCTCACATAAGAATTACCCGCTCTCCCTGGAAATCACTCTATTAGGGAGAGGATGTTATAAGAGCTCTATAATACTTGCAATGTAATAAAACATGTGAGATGTTTTCAACCTCCTTATTGACACATGTACGTATTCAGTCAGCTATGGGGATTTTATTATACCTGCCTTGCAAGAGTGCTGATGGGAGAATGTTAAATCTGGCTGTGAAGAAGCTGGCTGTGTGACCTCAGACCAGTCACTTTCTCTCACCCTAGGACACGGGTGTCAAACTCGATCGTGTCATGTGACATATCACAACCTTTTTTGCG
Organism: Pseudoxenodon macrops; assembly: GCA_032467955.1. Taxonomy (NCBI): domain Eukaryota; kingdom Metazoa; phylum Chordata; class Lepidosauria; order Squamata; family Pseudoxenodontidae; genus Pseudoxenodon; species Pseudoxenodon macrops. Next base: position 208,011 of record JANHFT010003370.1, on the reverse strand, counting down.
TTTGTGGAGCCAGGATGGGTGTGGCCTGCGTGTGATGCATCTGGCCCATGGGCCGCCAATTTGACAGGCCTGCCCTAGGAAATAGCTGAGGCCAAACTACTTCTGAAATTTTGCAAAGTAAACTTCAGGGACATGTCTAGGCAGTGACAAGAAGTCAAATCTGACTCAAAGGCAGGTATACACAAACAAACAAACATGTGTGATGTACCCACCCACAAGATATAATAGTTGCCACCATTTAATAAGCTTACATTTTTCTATCTCAGGAGGTTTGGCAGGAGGAGCATGCTTCGAGTTCCATCTGGCAGGACCTTTTCTGTTGTGGCACCTGCCACAGATCAGCCCTGTAAGAAGAAAGCAATTTTATACAGAAAATTGTATATAAATCCCTCTTTTTGTGAAACAGCAACTGTCATCAGTGAGACAATTACTATAACATTCTGAATAATAGTGCCAAATAAAAACAATACCTGAACGCAGATATTTTTTCTGTAAAAATAGTATATTATAAGTGTGAATAGTAGTGTGCTGAATTATGATACACTGACATTTCTTCTGGTAGAATACTTACTTTTTCACTGCTGAAATGGAAGGAAGTATATTGTGTTTTGGGAGTTCAGCTGTCTCCCCAATTATTGCCAATATATATATTTGTAGCCACCGGGACAGGTTATCCATTGGTTTGGGCTTAGGTATCATCTATATGCAGATTATCTTTACATCTGTATTCCAAGGCAAGCTGGAATTGCAGTAGATGCAGATCTACCTCCCTCACTGTTGTATACCAACGTCCCTGCCTGGGCTCCTTGATGCCATTTCTGGGCTGACAGTCATTTCTGGCAGACTTAAATCTGCCTTCCCTGGGAATCAGGTCTGAGCTGGCTTGGAAATTCATATATATGGTCAACAAGTAGAACAATTATCATGAATGTTAATACAGTGAAGAGATGGGTCCCTTAACACACAAGGCCCCCAGGCCCAGGCACACAATCTAGTCTTCACAGCCTTATGAAAGATTAGGAGGGTGAAAATCAACTTAATCTCTGAAGTGAGAACATTCCAGATGGTAGGGACTATGGCAGAGTAGGCATGACTCCTGGTTCCTGCCTTCTGACATTCTTTGGCTGATGGGACCTGTCAGACTGAGTTGGATAGGTAAAAATGACTGAGAGAAGACAGTCCCTTAGGTAACCCAGCCTCAAGCCATGAAGGGCTTTAAAGGTGATAACCAGCATCATGAAGTGGACCTTGAAACACATTGGCAACCAATAGAGCTCATGAAGCAGTGGTATTACACTGCCAACACCCTTTAGTACCCATGAGCCACATTATCCACCAATTGAAGCTTCTAATGAAGAGTGCATTACAGTAATCCAGATTAGAGGTCATGAAGGTATGAGTGATTCCCAATCCAGAAATAGGCACAATCTGGTGCACAACCTAAAGATGTATAAAGGATCTCCTGGCCACAGCTGCTGTCTGCTCTTCTTCTTGTGAATCCAAGAAGACCCCAGATTGTGCATTGGATAAGTCTGGGGTAGGTTCTGTCCAGAGGAAGAAACTTGTCATCAGAAGCCTCTAAGTCTTGTTTGGATTGAGTCAAAAGGCACTGGGACAGGACATTCACAGCCATCGCTCAAGCAGCCCTGAGAATATAAGGTTTATTACTGTATATAATTTTACTAAATAGCAATAGCGTTTAGGCTTATGTACCTCTTCATAGTGCTTTACAGGCCTCTCTTAAGTGGTTTACAGAGCCAGCATATTGCCGCCAACAATCTGGGTCCTCGTTTTGCCAACCTCAGAAGCATAGAAGCTTGAGCCGGTGAGGATGGAAGTCCTGACAGTGAGCTGAATTAACCTGCAATACTGCATTTTGCATTCTAATCACTGCACCATCATGGCTCATAATAGTAAAAAAATAGTAATAAATAGTAAAAACAGCAGGCGTGTATTATTAAGCACTGACTAAGAGATTGACTACCCAATACCATTTTGATATAGAAAGAATTCATACTCATGTATACACTTTTTCCAAACTGTTTAATAAGAAGAAGAGAGGACTAATAATAATGTTAGCAACAGTGCACGCTCCGCTGCATAAGAGTAACTTTTCTTCAAATCAGAAGGGACTTAACACTGGCCGGAGGTTTGTTTCCGTGACTTTAGTAAGATGTTGGCTTTAAGAAGATCATTTGCGGGAGATATATGGAGGAGATCAACAGAAATATATCACTTCAAAAGTAATATCAGTCCATTCTGCCTTTTCTTTACAATGCTGTCCATGTGGAGACTTTGCTGTATTTTTAAGGTATGAGATCACAATATTTCTTAATGCCTTTTTTGGCTTTGTTAGGTACTCCTCCCCTCCCCATGGTTCTCCCTCACATCTTTCTTTTTCTGAAAGAGACCAAATAGCTTTACTATATTTAGAACTGTTTGAATTGAAATGAATGGCCTGCATAACAGTTTTAGATTTAGGATGTCTGCTGAGAGAAACTTTAGTTTTGTACTAATCTTCATAATTTTCAAGAGGATTCCAAATTTCCCCTCCTCCTCTTACCCGTACTTCCTTTTGATTAAGAGAAAATGGGTTGTAAGTTTCATTTCTGATTCCAAACAATCTCTTACTATTCCCAGTTCAGAAATAGAATTGAAGTTTTATTATCTACATTTTCGACTAGGTAAGGTAAAGTTAAAAGTTTCCCTCGCACATATGTGCTAGTTGTTTCTGACTCTAGGGGTTGGTGTTCATCTCCGTCTCAAAACCGAAGAGCCAGCGCTGTCTGAAGACATCTTCATGGTCATGTGGCTGGCATGATTAAATGCCGAAGGTGCATCAAATGCTGTTACCTTCCCACCAAAGGTGGTCCCAATTTTTTCCTTGCATTTTTACATGCTTTTGAACTGCTAGGTTGGCAGAAGCTGGGACAAGTAACGGGAGCTTACCCCATTACGTGGCACTAGGGATTCGAACCGCCGAACTGCCAACCTTTCTGATCGACAAGCTCAGCGTCTTAGCCACTGAGCCACCGCGTCCTTTTTAGACTAGGTACTGTAGCTAAAAGTTCTTATGGAGGTAGAGTTAACAATTCTATCCTCTTTGTTCATGAATTATTGTTGGGTATCTTGACTCTCTCAATGACTTCTGAAGCCAATTTGTATGCTGGGACTAAAGTAGAATTGTATCTGTACAATATCATTGTTGTCTTCAGATTGTCAGGAAAGATTAACTTAGTAATGACATAGAACCTTTTGATTTCATAGTTCTCCACAAAATCATTTATATTTGATACAGAAATGTCACTGGAGAGCATAATCCACAGATGAGGTTGTGCAAAATGCCAACATTAAAAACAAACAAACCTTAAAGTAAAGCAAACATCATTTTGAGAACATCAGAAACTCTAACTACAAAAAAAATCTTTCTTCAGCAGTTGCATGTCCTTCATAAGTTGTGAATGATGGAAGTATTCTAAGATGGTAAAATCTCCATTATGCTTTCAATTATTATATACGATATTTTAAAAAAGAATAAAATCACAATGCTTTGTGTCCTTACTCCACTTAATTGTAAAGATCTTACTTGTGATCCCACCAATAGATCCAATTTGTAAGAACAAGATATTTTTGGTGGCAGCATTCCAGGTATGACAATTTCCATAAGGGAGATACGGTTGGCCACCATGTTTATTATTTTAAATAACAACAGATAATATACTTGTTCACCAGGCATTTGAAAGGTAGCAATTGTTTCGGTGACAATCTTTTAGATTGCTTTTGTAAAATTAATTATTTCAATTATGATTTTTTTGTTTAGCTTATTTTATGATATGTACTTTGATTTTTGGCTGTATATATATTTAACATTATTGAGAGGGGTTGTGCCTGATTCTTTCAAAAGGAAAACTGGCAAAATATGAATAATATTTCCATCCCATTCTATGGGCTTTTGCTACATACATATACTACTAAAACGCTTGTCTGTTTGTACCCTACAATTAGCTCAAATGATGCATCATAGTGCTTCAGTTTTTGAATCAAGGTATATCATATCTCATATCAAGGTATATCAAGGTGTCTCATATCTAACTTAAAGAATATGTGAAAACTCAGGACACATTACTCCTGTGGAATTTCAAGGACCTTCAGATCACTTTTATTCACAAAGGTGTGGCCACTGCAGATCTCTGAAGTCATGTGATTGTGATTTCCAATGCTCTCTGCCATCTTCTCACAAGCAAAGTCAATGAAGAATCTGGCAGAAAGTTGGATATTGTTCACTCTTCCACTGCTTTTTTTCTCACATGTCATTTTGTTTATCTGTTTACATAAGTAAATATTGACTTATTTTCGACAATGACTCAGAGGATCATAGATTGTTTAGTATAAACTTAATGTCAGTGTTCCAAATATCATCCCTGATCACTTTGGCTCTATAAATGTTTTAATTTTAAGTTTCAGATTATTTGATCCATATAGATGAAGGTGTCTGTGAGAGATCTGCAATATAAATTCCTATACAGTTTGTCTTGCAGATTCTAAACACAAGATGTTGGTTTAAAAATAGACTATGAGTGAATAAAGCTCAGTTCTATAACTTACCTAATCCTGTTGACTTTTCTTCCTTTTACTTTTGTAAATGTTACATCGTAGTCATCTTTCCCTAGCCAATAAAAATTCCCCATACTTTTTTTCTTAGTTGTTCTTTATTTTAAAGGAATAGTCACACATTTAAAATAGTTCAAGACTGATTGGGACTTTTTGGTTTTGCAGCCCAGGGTGCTTTTAGTAGCTATTTCTATATTTAATAATGATCTCCATTCTCAATACTTAAACATAACTGTCTTCTTTCTTTCACTCTTTCTTACCATCCAGCTTTTAGTCATACTTTTTCATTATATATATATCAGATCAACTCTTTGGGCCAGTGACTGCTGGTCTAATTCCAAGAGAATGCAATAAAACACATTTCCCCCCATTGATTACCCATCTGGAGATATAATCTATCTTCCTGTTAAACTCTTCTTCCTTTATTGACCTATTCCAAATTGTCCTGGTAAGAATAAGGGTATCTGTTTATTTTCAACTTGATACATTTGCTTCTGCTTAAATGAAGTCGAACAACTGGCTTTTGCTTCATTTGGCTCAATGATATTTGACCACAGCAAAAATGACATGTTGGTAGGAATGGACAATGAAGTTCTCCTGTGGCTATTTGGTTATAAATCCGATTGAGCAATCCCAAAAATAATAGAATTAGAAGGCCATTAGAACTTAATTCCTTGCTCAATACAGGATCAAAATTAAAGCATCAAAGATTGATGGCTGTCTAGCCTCCCTTTGATCATATCCAATGAAGGAGAGCCTGCCATGTCTCTGGTAGGTTTACTATTTAAGATACTATAATACTCTTACTACAGCAAAGTATGTTTGTTTGCTTTATGTTTATTTTCACAGTTTTATATACCATTCACTTCTGATGGATTGAAAAGCAATTTATAAAGCAAAATGTTACATATGATTAACTAGGAGCAAACAATTTTTTAGCAAAGTAACAAAAAAGAGCTCATTCAGCCCCCAAACACATGGTGGAATAACCAGGTTTTAAGCAATTAATGAAAGGCAAGTGGATTGGAACATTCTGTGTTTTTATAAACAAGTGGTTCCATAACTTGGGGGTAGCTGTAGAGATGTCACATTGTTGGTTCTGTATTTTTAGGGACCTTCGATAGTCCAACCCTGCAAGAAAGCACAAGGCAGACCAGATCTTGATAGGAGAAAAGGTTCTGTGGGGGTTTGGAAGCCAAGACTGGAGAAAAACAGTTCAGAAAATTGGTTTCCTCTAAGATCCTTTGCAAGTTCTCCAAAACCATCCTTTTAAAAATCACATTGATTGACATTTGTTCAAGTTTCTTTGACTTAGACACGCCTGTTTAGAAGGAAGTGCACCACACCCTCTTTCAAGATTGTTGGACCATGTCTCACCTCAAAGAAGCATTAAGTAACTACCTCCTTAATCCAGGTATGCACACCCTTCCAAATCACCCAGACAGAGCATGGGTCCCATTGACAGGTGTCAAGGCTCATGTCACAGAAGGCCCTTTAAGTTCTTTAACCTCCACCATCTCAAAAGAATCCCACCTTATTTTAGCAGACACCAGCTGACTCATCTCACTGTGTCATGCTCAAAAGGGGGATATTGTGCTACTGTACAGTGACACTGCTTTCATCAACATTTGAATGTTTGTGAAGATTTGAGCCTAGGATGTTAAGGTCTGTCTCTAATTTAACTTCTTCTCTTCCTTTTTGCATTAGTTTGGCATGACTTCTGACTATTTGGGCCTAGTTATATTATTTGGGACTGATTCAGAAGTGGGTTCTTACTGGTTCAGACTGGTTCTACCGAGTAGGTGGTAGGCTGCTGGTGATGTCACGGAGCCGGTTCTGCTTTGTGGGTGCCGCCATCTCTCTTTTTAATTTTTTTTGGGGGGCAAAAAATTTTTTTTTAATTTTTTCAGGTTTTTTTCTTCTGCGCATGTACAGAAGCCGAGTTTCCGGCACTGCGCATGTGTTGCCATCTTGTTTTCAGCCTTATTTGTTTGGGGGAATTTTTTGATTTTTTTTCCTACTGCGCATGCGCATGCCCACGAGGCATGCCCACGTGGCACGGGAGGCAACGAACCGGCAGCGAGGTAAGTTAGAACCCACCCCTGGACTGATTATATTAAACAACAGAAAGTTTTTTCATCTTGTTTCACCTTGAACAAAATATTATTTGTCTTCCTCTCTTCCAGCTCCCAGAGTGGTTTCCTCAGCCACAAAATAGCAGTTATTGGCAGTGAACAATTCCTGGGACATGGACATTACCCCTATTTCAAGTTTATTTGCTTTCCAGGAGTCAAAACCATTGACCTAACAACACCAATATTAAGTGAAAACGGCACTCTTTTCTCTAAGGAAGGTAGTTCCAAAAAATATTATGCTATATTCTCAGAGTCATAATGATGAGATGTGTGGACATGCAAATTGAAATAAATAAGGATATAACAATATCAAATGCATTATTTTAGTTTCATTTTTTTTGTTTTAACAAAGCTGCTACTTTGAGTTATTATGTTTAACTTAGAAAAAAAATGGCTTTTGAAAACCACTCAAAGTGTTATGATGGCACAAAAACTAGGAATCAAAATGATATTAGGAAAAATGATGTTCTTCATCCAAAAGAAATTAACATTCATCACATCAAAGGTTATTTTTTCAATTTCCTTCTTGGCATTCATTCTCTCTCTGTCCACCTACTGTACTTGCCTCTAAAACCTACCTCTGCCTTCCTATTAATCTTGCTGACTACCTAGAGAATGCTAATTCCCAATCACTGCACAAACATTCGTTGTTTTTGTCTTGTAGACTGTACTCAAACTTTGTAAGACTAGGAGCTTAGTCATTCAACGAAATTCAATCCTTCAATATAATCACACAGTATGAAAGAAAGCATCTGTTTAACAATGGCAACTTTCTATATGCTGTACATAAATCGCTCTACACAATATTTGCACAACTGTGTAAAAAACATTTGTGATATAAAATAGATTATGTATGCTTTTAGTTCCCTCAACTCTGCCTCTTCCAGGTGTATAATTAGTTTTTGAAATCCAATGGGATCCAATCTTCATTCTATTAATACTGGGATGGTAGCATCCTGTTGAAGTTCAGATCCCATCAGCACTTATCAGCTGCATAATGGAAACTACAATTTAGCAAGATCATTGTATATGACCTGCATATAAAAGACTGGGTACTATGAAACATTAAACGTTAATTACACTCTACGTGAGAAATGCAGGATGGTGCCAGGTTTGTTTCAGTTGTTAACCTGATCTTTAAGATGTGCAAGATTAAAGAATTATACCAAATACAAATATTACTATTAATCACTACCAGTATTTTTATCCACAGTGTTCCTCCCAGTGTTCAGTAACACCAAAAGAAAATACTCTGCTGAAGCATTCTTGCAGGTTTATACAAATAACATATTCTTCTTCAAGATCCCTTTGAAAATATCATCTCTGTTTCAAAGCTGAAGAGCCAGGTGTCCAAAGACATCTCCGTGGTCATGTGGCCAGCAAGACTAAATGCCAAAAGTGCACAGAACACTGTTACCTTAGCCACTGATCCACCACGTCCCATCTATGTGTGTGTGTGTGTGTGTGTGTGTGTGTGTGTGTGTTTGTATATAGAATAGAATAGAATAGAATAGAATAACAGAGTTGGAATGAACCTTGGAG
>JANHFT010003370.1:182414-199623 GCA_032467955.1 Pseudoxenodon macrops | reverse complement strand
ACAACTTTCGGGGGGAGGGGGAGGGGAAGGAAAGGGCTCAACATTAAAATTTACCAAGATTTTCTTAATCGTGAGCTTATCTTCTGCGACATTAGAAAAATCTATCTTGCATACCAGCTTTTTGTAACCTGCAGATTTTATGAGTGTCCCTTGTAAGTAATTAGGTAAGTAATTTATGAAGATGTTGAAGCGTACTGAACCCAACACTGAATGCTAGTAGTTACCTTACTACATATATCCTTCCATGTGGATATAGAACCCAGTGTGAAGACGGTTGTTCATCCAACAGTGAATCCATCTGGAAGACTATCCATAGATATTGTTCCATTTTATCAGAGGCTGCAATCTACTTTATCAAATGACTTATTGAAGTCTAAGTATATCAAATCCACAGCATTTCCTTGGCCAACTAACCTAGTCACACTGTCAGTGAAACAATAAGATTTATCTTGCATGACTTTTGCTTTAAACAAATCTATGCTGCCATATGGTAATCACCTTGTTTGTTTTCAATGCTTGCAAACCCATTGTTTGAAAATTGACTGTTGTATCCTTCATAGAATCTGCAAAAGGGGCCTTGCTGAAGACCCAAAAGACCCAATTATCATTATAATTGCATTATTTTTTCATTCTTTCAAGAATGTGATTTGATAAACTATTCCTGTAAATTCCTTATTAAATCATCTACCTGGAGGTAAGGATGAAATTATAACAAGTACACTGAAGCTGCTTGTAAGGATAGCTATGTATTTGTTTAGGTTCAGAAAACTGTGGCCTTAACACAGTTTCAACAAAATACAAATGCTATGTTTCTTATGACACATATGTGTTTAATGTACTTAAAGGGGAAAACGACACTGGCTATTAATCAAACAGTTCTAAAATTGCTTTTGTTTGTAAGCTGTTGTGAAGCTCTGAACTATTTCACTATTCACCATTGTCAAATTCGTAGTCAGCTGCAACTCATTGTTTCATGCTCTAGTGTTTATCATAGAAAAGATGCTTACATCTTTTCTTTAATTTTATTACTCTATGTAAAGCATTTTTCACTGACTATCTCGGTTTTAGAAATAAAACTTAAAACCAGGGAAACAAGCTCTTGAACTGCTTTTTCTATTTAAGACAATTTTAGGGCTTAGAAGTTTAGGATGTATAATTAAAATAGGACAGAGAGATGATCCATTCTAAGACAACACGTAGAGGGTAAAGAATGTACATCATAATTATTTCATTTTCATCTGAAAGCCTTGCCTTATTTAGGTGACCAGAACATTCATTTCAAATTGCCTATTCTATGTGGTCCCTTCATAGTCCACCAACATATTTCTTCCCTCACTGGATTCTAGTTTATGATAATTTTTCAGGCTGGCATAACAACCAAATGGTTTTGAGACAAAACAATCTGGTATTGATCCTTTAGGGACGACTATCTCTGTGTTCATATAACAATCTCTATGTTGCATGGAAGTTGCCTAAGAGCTCAGATGGTACTCTGAGGCCTAGAGATCACACCAACCAATTCTAATCACTTACTGCTAACATAGTTCCCTGCCCCTCCAGGTATCCCTAGGCATGATCTGTCTAGTGTTTGAAATGTGGCTATAGCATTTTCTGTTGGGCTTGCAGGCCAACTGTTAGATGGACTGCATTTGGGGGTTATGTGCTTAACATGCATAGTTTGTTAGGTGAAATTATAGATCTGGGTTGGGCAATTAATCCTGTTTAAGGCACTTCAAATACATTGGTGGTTCACCTAAGTAAGAATAAGCTAGATGAGCAGAAGGGTATAAATATTGAATGTTGAAAGCCCAAATCCAGTGACACTGAACTCTGATCATAAAAGGGCTAGAGCAGAGGTGTCAAATTCAATTTTATTGAGGGCCACATCAGGGTTGTGGTTGACCTCGGGGAGCCAGGCGGGTATGGCCAACTGGGTGGGTGTGGCTGACTGGGTGGGCATGGCCAGTTTGATGCCACTCACTGGGCATGGCTGACTGGTTAGGCATGGCCGACTGGCTTGGCATGGCCAGACACCACTCCCCAAACTGCAGACATGTGTCCTCTTCACATTGGGTAGACCAGGCCAAAGCAATGTGGGCCGTCCCCTTACATTTTCCAGGATGGCCCTGTGGGCCTTGTGTTTGACACCCCTGGGCTAGAGAATTAAGGATTTACTCTGTGTCCACTATTTGTCTATCACTCTGATGCTTTATCTATAATCTATTTTCATTTCCTTCTGCCTTTCTTCTGAGGCACACATGCATGGAAGATGTGCTGTTGGGCTCCCCTTCTGGTTGGATTTCGTTAAGTAGTAGGTTTTGCCTATACCTAACATGTATTTACTGTAAACAAATCTTCTTTTATTATAGTTATAATAATCACCAATTATTGCTCTCTCTCTCTAACACACATTACATAATGCTTCAATCTCGAACATTAAAGCTGTAGCTACACTGGACCTTTGAGACATGAGGGCTGCATTCGCAAAATTGTACACCACATAGTCAGATTTGTTTGCCCAGGAAGATTAATGAGGGACACAAAAAATGAGAACAAAATATCTGCCAAACCTGAATGTGAATTTGGTTTTAGGATGATCAAATCTTGCATTTGCTATAACCAATAAAGGCGTGTCAATACAATCCAATTTTGGATATATGTTGCTGTGATACCCTCAGCTCTGGATGTGGCATTTAGCATTGACAGACAAAATACATAACCTTTTGGTAAACAGGGTAGTTCCAGTAGTTGTTCCTCAAAACCAGGAGTTGGGAACAATGAAAATGGGGGGTGGGGGTGGGTTACAATTCAGCCTCTTAATATTTTAGAGAGATGAAAGAGGCTATGCAATGATATGACATCACCAAATGGGATAGGGTTAGTATTTTGGGGGAATAAGACTGTTTCTGCCCAAAAAAATTACATTTATGAATGAGGTCCTTGATCAGGGCTGTCAAACTCATGGCCCGCGGGCCGAATGTGTCAAAACCTGCCCACGCCCACACCTGGTTTAGCGACAGGGGAAAAAGTCACAATATGCCACATGATGTCACCGTGGTGATGTGAGCTTGACACTCCTGTCCTAGATACAGTATTTTTTTTTCCAGAACAGCATGAACATGCAGTCAGAGTCCTATAAATGAATAGCAAGAAGATTGCGTGTTTGTACAAAGCACTTCCAAATCATTTTCAAAGTATGCCTAACTATATTATTTATTTATTTATTGGTCAATCAGAGGGGCCCACAGGGTGGAAGATAGCAAATAACAAACCATACACCTGATGTCAGCTCTTAAATACAGTATTCAGCACAATGTTATGCCAAAGTCATCTTGACATGATATTTTGACGTAATTGCGATTACAAATGGATGCTCATTTCATCAATTGAGCAAGATACAAATATTGGCATGAATTAATTAACTAAATGCCTCTACAGACATATTATTATAAAGTATAGAGTTTAATTATTAAATATTTAAATAATTGTTAGTTACCGTAATTATTGTATTCTTGTTTATTTTTTAGTAGCTTAGAACCTGGACTTTCAAGCAATGCAACAATATTACCAAATTTCATCTGTCCACTTGGTAGTGAAAAAGCTAATCTTTTAGGTGTCTTGTAGTGGATACTAAAGAAATTATTCTGAAGACAAATTAACTGCTTTCTGAGCTAAATACTTTCTAAACCATTTTCATCTGAAATTAATATACATATTTCTTGCAAATCTAATTTATGCGGAGCCTCTGCTCAGAATATTGGACAGTGATTCTTTCTTGCACCTGACTGCAACACGCCTTGCAATGTACCTTGGCAATTTTGTTAAAGAAATAAATAAACTTATCTTCTCTAAGGCATCTATTTAGCCAATTCATATGGTGAGTTTATGCACGATGTGAAAGTCTTTAGAATCTATGCTTCAGCAATTAAAGAACTAATCCAGAAATGTGATTTATGTTCCACTTGTTACAACATGCAGAGTCCCAAGCAATATTAAAAGGAATACTGTTTAATTTTCTTTTGGAAACAAGAGTTTAAAAAGGCATTATGGTTCTGTAATATGAACCCATTTTACCTAGGACGTTATGCCTACATTAACATAACAGATTGAATATTATGATTGCAGTAGATGAGCTGCTCTGATGAACCAGTAACTAATTTAGAGTGAATTATGTACCGTAGCAGTATGCTGCTGGTTGGATTCATACAAAGATGATTGATTTAGATGTGTCTTGGTTTAATCCAGAAGGTACTGCATCTACCCCTTGAAGAGTGCGCACCGAGAATAATCTCACACAGACTAATTATGGACGAAGTACGATAGTTAGTCCTATGGGAATGGCAAAAGAGACTCCAGGTTTCAGATCTAAAGATCTGTTTACGCTGTTAGGAAATAAACATAAACGTGCCAATTCCAGGGCTAGCATACTTTCCTTCCTTGTGGGGATGACTGGACAGCTTTCGTGCTTTACTAGATCCAGCTTTACTGGATCAAACATCTGCTTATCCCAGGTCCTTGGAGGGACTTGATAGGTGGACAAAAATGCCAAATGCAGTCTAAACATCTGGTTGTGTGACCAACTATAATTTTGTGTTTCCAATTGCTAGTATCTTGGATGATAAACAGGTTTTATTCTGAAAGGATCAAAACAGAGTTGAACATATATAATACAGTACAGATAAGCCCATTTCATTCAGAAAAGGGAGCATGACTGTTTTTGTAGACGATTATGTACACTAACTATCATGTGGCCTTAAGATGAATCTCTTCTGGGGGAGAGAATTTGTACCTATATCAACCAGAAGGTCACCGGGTGGAGCTAAAAATAACTAGCTTATTTTTACTACCAGTTTATATTTATTTTGTCCAAGTCATAAAGGCCACTGACTGTTCCCCTCTGTTCCCACACAGATATCTTCTTTCCTCTTGCTGCTTAATGTTTTAAAGTTTAATTAAGCCCATTCCGTAATTTGAAAACCACAAAGAGGTGGTTTTTCAGACTAAAATAAGGTGGTTGCTTGAGATCAAATAAGACATGGTCATTGCCACCCACTACTTCTCAGAGTCTAGTGATCTAAGTAACACACCTGCAGGCCAAATACCAAAGACCAAAGCCTGGATCAACAATCTCTCTCCAAGCCGCAACTAAAACCACAGTAGCAAAGGCAATCCTATTTTTGAACATGGAACTGAGACTGCTGTTTAGAAAGAGGCCAAGTTGTGTTGGACAACTCTTTTGCAACAGTAGGATTTTTATTTTTAAAGAAAACATCCTTAATTTCCTCCAGATAATTGGCTAACCTCTCTGTTCTAGATAAGCATTTCCAAGGCAGTTCAGACAAGCTGTTTGCTGCTTGGCCAATTAAGAAGACAGTGATCCAAGCAAGAAATGTCTTCAGTCCTTTGAGGAATGCAAACATTTCACAGGTGCAGATTTCTTTTTCTCCTGCAACAAAGTTGGAATGAAGAGGAAAACACCTGTGGTGCTTAGGTTTTCTTGGCTTCAGACAGTTCAAAGGAACAGGTTGTTGTTATTTTTAATGAATATTTAGGCATTTAAATTTATAGCCCTTTCATTGCCTTCCAGTTTTGTTAATTGAGGCAAAACGAAGTGCAACCCAAGATATAAATTATGGACCCCCTTGACTTGCTCAACTTTGACTTATGTAAGTGAGTTCAAAAAGTAGATGTGGGGTGCACAAATCCAGATAATCATTAGATGGCAGCAAAGAGATTCAGACAACTAACTTTTTGCTCTCTAGTGCATTTTTAAAATACCCAGATCAGATACCAAAGAGATGAATCTCTAATTCTTGCAAGAAAAGTTCAGGTTTTGAAATCCCAAAGGGAAGGAAATCTGTACTCACGTTGGATCCCATTTTAAGTATATTTTTGCTGTCTGAACTTGATAGAGTAACAGAACTATGGGAGAATTCCTCTATACAAGCCTGGTATATGGGAATTCAGTGGTAGAAAACACACTTGTGGGTATATTAAAATTCCAATTCCATTCCCTGGAAAGTCCCGTTCAAGGCTTAGAACAGCAGGGAAAAGACAGTCTGCCACAGTGCATGAACCCAATGAAGCTAGATTATAGCTAGATTTAGATTGGAAACCTGGCCAACATGTAAATTACTGGAAGAAGATTGAGTTTATGATGCCTCTAGCTTTGATACTCCAAGTTAAATCTAAACAAATTAATCAGAGCAGAGACACTTATCTGCCCATTCACAACTCATAACAGTTACACTGAATTATATTTAACAGATTCGGTGGAAGCAAAAATGAATGTTTTCTGCCACGACACAGTCTTTTAAAAGTATTTCATGCTGCAATAGATTTGTTTTCCTTTCATGTGATTCAGTCCAGATTTCTCTGCACAAAATCAGATGATGCCTATTGCTAAAGTGATAGGGACAGATTGCTAGAAAGTACCATATGACAATATGCAAGTCTATAGTTTGTCCATCAAACAGCTCAGCAATCATTAATGTTATTATGAATATCCCCATGAACATCCTGAAATTCTTCCTATACTTGGAGAAAAAGTTCTTGCATCATTTCAAGCAGAATTTCAGTGATGCAGAAATGTGGCTGCTATAATAACTCAATAAATTAAGAAAATATTTTTTACCTGAACACCATACTGTATCATTCCACATTTTTTCTCTATAATGTAAAATGCTGCATTACTTAATCTTATGCATATGTTCTTACATTTAGTAAAATATAAGTCAGCATACGTCAAAATATTCTTTTCCTTTTTCTACTACCCAATATTATTTTAAAAACTAAATAGATAAGCAGGCTGAACTCTATCATATACTGACAACAGTGCAAAATTATTATTTTAATAATAATAATTAATTATTATTATTCCAGTTCCATCATATCTAGAGAAACTGTAACACTTAAATTTACATTTTCTACATTGTAAATTATGAGACGAGTTTAGTAAATTTGGCAGACTATGTCATAAAAATGAAAGGGTTCTTATTTCTTAGGTTTATAGTCTGCAATATTTGCCTCCGATAATTTTTCAATAATTGAGGGCAAAAGAAGAACTGGACAACAGAGAATGAGGTGGCTGGATGGAGTAGGCATGAGTTTAAATGGACTCCAGAAGATGGTAGAGGACAGGAAGCCCTAGAGGAACATTATCCATGGGGTCGCGATGGATCAAACATGACTTCGCAACTAACAACAACAACAATTTTTCCTGGAAGTCCTATAACAGATGATATGGCCAGTTGTTTTAAGTTGAATTTAACTTTCTTCTCCCCAAAAAAGATTAATGTTGCAGGAAAGCATTTAACTTGATTAGAACTTGTCTAAAGTTTGACACTTGTGACCAAAGTCAATGATGGATCATTTCCAGGAGGCTGGACTTTTGACCAGGGGCTGACTTTGGAACTGGTTGTTTTGATTTTTAAGACTATGATCCACTACTAAGACAAGGTGATAGTGACAGCCTTAGCAACAACTGAGCTAATGAGAAAAGTGTACAATTTTCACTGTCCGGTGTCATCTTACAATATTTTTGAATTCTTTTGGTAGTCTGCAGGTCTCTGTTTTTTAAGCAAGTTTTGCATTTTTGTTAAAATGGGAGCCAGGGTCAGACTACACTACAATAGTTCAATCTGAGCCCAAAATTTGGTAATTGATAACACTGACTGGCAAAACTGGAGAAGGATAGAAGTGATGATAATTGAACATCTTCTTATCTGTTAAAAGTAAGTTAGATGTGGGTAGTTCAGTTCCGTCATATCTGGAGAAACTGTAACACTTGCATTTACATTCTTCTTTTGTACACTGTAAACTATAATTATACACAGAGCTAAGTATACCGTACACACCTATAATATTTAACAACACTGGTTTTCATAAAATATCTTTAGAACAATAAGGGCAACTAATGTGTAGAAACAGATTTCTGTGTATACTGCTTCTGTATAAGGTGAAAAAAAAAATTTCTCTGATAGTTATTTTCTTTTTTATTCTGTCAAAAACACTTGGGCATGGAACAAGTCAATTTTATTATCTAATATCTATCCAAAGTAAGTAAAGTTAAGGGACTGTTGACTATTCAAGTTTCTCAGTGGGATAGACTTTGTTGATATCATTTGATTCTACAATGGTTCCAATTATATACATAATGTATGTATAAGCCAGCCTTCCCCAGTCAGATGTTTTTCAGATACCTTGGAATAATCCCTATTATGCCTTACTATTACGGGGGTTGGCCATGATCATTGGGAGTAGCAGATTAACACACGTGGAGAATGTCAGGTTGAGGAGGAATACTGTAGGTCAACATTTTAATATTGATACTATTGTTGATTCTTTCTTGGCAGTGAAATAGAACAGAATAGAAAAACAGAGTTGGAAAGGACCTTGGAGGTCTTCTAGTCCAACCCCCTGCTTAGGCAGGAAACCCTATACCAGTTCAGATAAATGATTATCCAATGTCTTCTTAAAAACTTCCAGTGTTGGAGCATTTACAACTTCTGGAGGCAAGTTGTTCCACTGATTAATTGTTCAAACTGACAGGAAATTTCTCCTTAGTTCTAAGTTGCTTGTCTCCTTGATTAGTTTCCACCCATTGCTTTTTGTCCTGCCCTCAAGTGCTTTGGAAAATAGTTTCACTTCCTCTTCTCTCTGGCAGCCCCTCAAATAGTTGGATACCACTATCATGTCACCCCTAATCCTTCTTTTCACCAAACAGAAACAACAAAAAGAGTCCTGTAGCACTCTTTAGACTGACTGATTTTTATATTTAATTGTAAAGTTTCCTGAAATAACCTCCATGGAATGCACGAAATTGCTTCACTGATGTGAGGTGGGATAAAAATGCATAGGGATATGGACTGGGGAGATATTAGTTTACAATTAAAGTGGGTTAAAATCCCATTGTTTTTGTTCAGGCCTTTTGAGGTTGTTTGAAAATGTTTGATCTGTAAATTCAGCTCATTGGAGAGGAATTCTATAAATGCTCCAAATAACTGGGACAAACAAAAATATTATATTATTGATACTGTGAAACCTCCATAAGCTTCTCTTCTATTGTCCTTTCAGAGGTCTTCAAAGAAACCTGTTTAATTCCAACTCTGGTCAATACAATACAATTGCACTAATTACTGCTGTTGCATCTCTGCAGCCATGTGACCACTATTTATGATCTTCACAGTAGTTTTCAAGGAGCAGAATCAATGGAAAGCTTGCATTAAAATAGCAAGTTACACAATGTCTCACTTAACAACCACATCACTTAGGGTGGAGTTACCTGTTCCAATTGTGGTTATTAAGTGCGGACTCCCTGTTACATTGCAATTATTCAGTATGATGCGGATGCTACAACACTGAATGATTTGTATGTGGACATACATATAAACCAGCGGAATGTGATTTTTGAGAGAGTATCTTTTCTGTTATGCACATATCCATTTATTAAAAATGAATGGGAGTGATACTAAACAATGTTTCTTGTTTCAGAAATGTGCTATATGGTAATCAATCCCCAAAAAGTTATTTTTGAGATGCATAGCAAAATTATAGAATTGGCTTTCTGTTTAGTTGTGGTTGAAACCAAATTTTATGAGTTTTTGGTACCAATTACAGGCTAATTTTATCACAAACCCACTATGCATTCCGTTTGCTACTTACATGGTTCTCTTTTAATATTGTATGTTCTTAATTAGTTAAGTTTTACATCAGTTGCATGGCTGTATCTCACGTTGTGTTTATTTTGAAGGAAACATAAGCTAACTTTTTAAAATATAACTTGCAAAAGTGGAAAAAAGCCTATTGTTAAAGGAAAAGCTGCCACAATATGAAATATTATCTTAAGTAGTATTGGGAGGATTGAGAGCTGATCTTGATGATGATGTGCCCACTACCACAGTTTCTCAACTTCAGCAACTTGAAGATGTGTGGATTCCAACTTCTGGCTGGGGAATTCTGAGACCTGCTGTTCAAATATATTAAAATTGCTGATGTTGTGTTGGGAAATGCCCAGCCAGACAAGGAGTAGAGATGATGTGAGGAATTAACCTTGAATTGTTGCATAGCTACAAGAGATCCAGGACTGACCCTCATTCCCTTCCCCAGCTCCATGGAACTTTATCTACCTGTTCCCAAGAGTTAGCAAGCAGTCTGTGGAAAATTCCTGTATTATAGGCAGAATACAATAAAATAGTTTGCTTGAACTCTACTCATGCTTGCGTCTGGCAGGTTGAGAGACATTACACTACAGCAATTCTCTGAGAGCCATTTTGCTACGGAATTTGCCTTTAAAATAATGGATATTGCTCTGTTTAGATATTACTGAGGGATTACTGGATGATTGTTGGAAAATGTTGCTCTTTCTGATGACATATCTTGTATTATGTTGGTCATCCACTTTATGGAACCTGCCAGAATCCAGGAACTATTATTTTGGCAAAAATAGTCCTCATATAGCAGTTGTTAGCCACCTCTATGACTCCCTCCTTCCTTCCTGCACTTTATCTGGTTATGGTTAAGGCAGCTGTCAGCACTTCCCTTTCAAGAAATACAACCCCGCTTTTAGAAACTCTCAAACTAGACAAAAACGAATGATGATAAATGCAGACCTCTTCTCGGTCGGTAACCATATATAAGAAATCTCTGTAGATCTTTTTATTATGAGAGCTGATATACAAAATAAGCCAAAATCTTGGTTTGGAAGTCAACAAGAGGGCTGTCTGGAGAAATAATTTGTGTCTATCAGAGAAGAGCTATAGAGAATATAGAAAAGAGAATGTGATAAGTTAAACTATCATTAAAAGCTGGATTTTAACACTATCTGTTATACTGTTACACCCAAAACATTATTTGCTGTTGGGAATTTGATAGTCTGTTTCTCCTGACTTGCCTTTCTTTTTTAAAAAGAGAAGTTGGTTAACCCATATATCAAGATATCTTACCATTATAGGCTTGGGAGATGGGAAGAGGAACGGTTCAGAACTGAAAAACATATGAACTAGAATGATCTGTTAAGTGCCACATAGTATAAGTGTGAAAGAGGACTAAGAACTTGGATATTGTTTCGCAGCTGCAAGTGAACGAGGATGTTCAGGGGAGAATCAGGTTGCATTACTGACAGCACATAATGAAATGAACAACTTGGAATAAATTGCTTTCAAGTTGCCATTGTATAATCACTTTGTGAATAAGCAACTTAGTTTGACAGGTTTTGGCAAGAACCAGCTGTCCCGTAGCTGAAGGTTGCATCAAATATCAACTCTTACATTGTAAAATGCGGGGCAAGATGTTAAAAGAGCTCTGGAAAAGTTAAGAAATTCTCCAAGATTCAACTTCTGAAATCAATGAACAACAAGATGATAGACTGCATGAGGAAAACCACTTTTCCCTGGGTGAATTTGCCTCATGTCTCACTTGAAGGTGGATAAATCTGTCAGTTTTTGAAAGTTTGGGTTTCTTATTTTTCCAGCCTTAAGTTAATGTTCTTGTTTCTGCATCAATTTGTGATTTCGTTCAACAAACACTTATTTTTCAAGCATATGTCTCTTCATTATAGAATCATGTACATTCTCTCTACATATATATATTTTGCTGAAGATCTGCACCACAACATTTTAGATGGAAATTAAAGTGTAACAGCTAGTGGACTTTATATATATACGAATATACTAAATCATTTCTCCCCACCATTCTATGCATTATAAAGGTGTATTTTGTGGACAGAGTAAAGATATGCTTTATGACTGGAGTAAAATAACAATCAATCTGTCAAACAAAAAAGAACAGCTCCAGCCACTTTGCTTTATTAGAGCAACTCCTGGTTCTGTCCATCATGCTTTTTTTCTAATAGTGGTCAGCCAAATGTTTCTGAGAAGGTCACCGCAAATCAAACTAGGTCTTCATTTTTATGCAGTCCTTTAGCAACTGACATTAATTTCATTTTATTATGCAACTAGATCAGGACAATTTTTCAGCACTCATATTTTCAGCAGACTGATATGTGAGATCAGGAGAGCATCTATTTCCATTTTAAGTTTGCCAAAGAATATTCCACCAGCAGAGCTTTGGTAGACTTATTTTTAAGCAGGTAACCCAATTCATCTACTAGGTTAGTATTTTGTTACACTTTCTCAAACTTCCCTTCAAATTGAAATTAATTGTAACTATAATCCAAAGTAAAATGGAACTGAAGTGAATGTGACCTTTTGTTACATCCCATCCTCCTCAGTGACTTTGGGAATATTTTTCCACTTACTGGCAATATATTCTTTATCTGACATTTGCAGTCAACATTCTTTAATATCCAATATTTTATTTATTTAGGAAATTGCCTATCAATGTTTATAGTACTTGACATCATTTGACAAGTGATATAACTTAATAATATCTGAAAAAACACTCATTACTTGGCAGTTGACATATTGATTCTAGAGCACGGTTTCTCAATCTTGGCAACTTTAAGATGTGTGGACTTCAACTCCCAGAATTCATCAGCCAGCATGCTACCTGGGGGATTTTCACAGTTGAAGTCCAGACATCTTAAAATTGCAACATTGATAAACACTGGGAAATACCAGACATTTTCAATTTACTTAAATAATTGGGAAAGGGGAAAATATTTGTATGTCAAAACTTTGTACTGTAAAATAGCATCTTAGAACAAAAAAAAAATGGGTATCTATATGGATGGTTTCTTATGGTTTCTCCAATATTTTTACAATTTTCTTCCCCATAAAGAAAAAATTATATATCTATTTTGAGAGAATAAATACAGTTGAGATTTTTAAGCAATAAATACCATTGAGAAAATGATAATCTAGGTATTATTCACGAGGGTATAAGAGTTGAGGTTGTTACCAATCTAGATTTTTCCAAGGCAACTATTAGCAATTTCCTTAAATTCAATTAAAGGGAATAAAAAAAAAACCCTTAATGGATTAGCCAAGTGAGATTAGCTACATTGTGGATGATATCAATGCTTTCCTAAAATCTCAAATTCCAATCTAAATTTTTTCCACATTGAGAGTTAACCTGCTAATTATTTTAAAGCTTTAAAACAATATTACTTTGTTTCCCATCACTTCAAAAATAGCAGAGGGCTTGATCTACATTTGGCCTTCACTGTGCTCCCAATTCAGATAGGTCTCAGCTCCTATAGTTTCTATTTAAATTCTGCAAGAATGAGTTATTTTCCTCAATTAAATATTGTTACCACTAAAGATGAAGAAACTAAGAAATAAGACAAATGCTGTATTGTCAGTTCCTTTTTGCTAATGGGGGTGGTGCAGGTGGGGCTGAGGCTTGTACCTTGATGACAATGGGACAACACAGGTTGGTGAAAGCTTCTATATAAGGAGCTGTTGATTTCCTGTCAGTGCTTGAATAATAAGGGACAAGGAAGAGAGACCTTTAATAAACCTACTTGCTCCACCCTACCTCCTTTGAGATGGAGCTAATTTCTTTATCATTTAAACATTTTTCCTCTTCAGAGTTCTGTCATTTATGACAGGTTGACAGTTAACTGCCTGTCTGGGCTCCTACTTAAAAGACATTCCCAAATCCATCTGAATGCATCCCACTGACATGAATGCACTCTATCCCTGTGCCAACTGTCAACGAATTAGTTGTTTGTCAGTTTTGCCCTGCAGCTTGTGTGGTTTTTTGTGTGTGCTGGATTTTACTTGTTCGTATTCCCATTCTTCCCTTCTCCATCTTCATATCCTTTCTTTAGCTGGTTTCATGTTATTTCTTTGTTGGACTTTGGATTACACTATCCAAACTGTCTTTAGTTTAGCAACATTTACAGAGTGCTTAAATCCTTTTTACTGAAAAATATCGTAGGTCCTTGGAACATACGAGACCAAAAGATATATCAGTAAAGCTCAAAGTAGCAGAAACCTCAAGATCTGTTGAGATTTTTTTCACCTGTGAAAGACGTCGGAAGTTGTAATTTTGGCAATTTCATTATAGAAGTACAGTGTTTTCTAAGAGTTAGGCAAGGTCAGCCTCTGAAGGGGCTCCAACCATAACTTATGTAGTTATAAGAGGAACGCTAATGTATATCTTTCATGCAATGCTGATTTTCTGTAACTATCAGCCTCCACAGTCTTTAGAATCACATATGACTACTCTAATGATCAATGTAGTGACCAATAAACTATATAACAGGCACATATTTGAGTAACATTCTACTGTTATATAGCATGTACTCTCAGTAAGACGTTTTCAAGCAAATCAGTTGTGTGATTATTCTGGGTCTATACAGGAAGGAAGATTTACTATGTTATCAAATGAAAATCCACCCAATTAATCTAGGGGATTAAATTTAACCCAAAATGAACACAGTCACATTATACAGTTTAACTAACTCACCCCAGTAAGTTTTTGAAACACTTAAACCTAATCAATTAATCAATTTTGCCTAAATAGTCTTCCAAGAAAAAAAAAAGAGCGAAGGAGATAGAGTGAAAAAGCCCCAGTCATTCTTTAGAATTACATAGCTGGAATTCTACAACCACTGAATATCTCTCCAAAATGCCCACTGCCTGTAGGAACAACCAAGTCCTCGTCAGTGAAGCTCTTACAGAGACTTGCAACCAGCAGTGAAATTAAAAAGGAAATCTCCCAGTGGAACCTGTCAGGACTAACTCTCTGAAATAATCACACAATTCCCAGATGCTCCTAAACAGTACTTGAAAAACAGATACATCAATGTTCATACGAATCCAAACCAAGATCGCTAGGAGTATTTCCATTCCATGCCATGCCATTTCATGACAACCCACCCACGGATAATAATGCTTTGGAACAATACCAAACAAATCTTGGCTTTTTTCCATGTTACAGCCTTTCAGGCATTTGAAAAGTACTGTTGCATCCCACGGAATCTTTTCACAGAATTTTCTCCACTGTACACAGTGCTTACAGTGAGTGTCTGAGCAAGGAATAAAATAGAACTATGACTTACTGGGATGTGCAAAGCATGTTCTTGTTGAAGCAGCCTGAACTGTATTTGCCTTTTGTACATCTACATTACCCAGTTGAATCATATTCTGTTTGCAATCAGCTTGCCTTCTCTTTCACCGGTACAATTGCAAAGTCGGTATGCATTTAATTTATTTGTGTTTATCTATGTTAAATTTCATTCTACTGCATTACATTCTGCCCGTTTTGCTAACCTATTGAGACTATCTACTTTTTATTTGGTATACCCAAGGTACACATTTAGCTGAACTTGGCTTTAGTTTCTTTCCTTTCAAGACCCCCTGAAAAGTCACATTAGTTTCTGCTATCTACAATTTGCCTTAGAAAACATTGTGCACACCTTGGCTTAGCAGAGAACATTATACGCTAACAATAATTTCATTTTCTTTCTTTCTATCATTTGTATTAACATAATTAAACAAGATTAATAACTAATATCAACTATCATAAAGTAGGAAAAGAAAAAATGAAAAGAAAAAAGGAATAAAAGGAAAAGTAAAAAGTGCAAGGAAAGAAACAAGTTGAAGAAAAACAGAAACGAAAGAAAAGGTAGCTTCCGATATTCTTCGCAGCATTGTAAATATAAAAACATTTCAACCTTCTCTAAAGTTATATCATATTACTCGTCTGTTTCTAATCTGTCCTTACTAATGATCAAAAGTTCCTTTTTTTTTTACTTTTCCGCAAAAAGGTCATAAGAGGCTTCCAGTCACCAATAAATGTAGATAATGTCTTTTCTCTAATAAAGAAGTCAATTCATCCTTTCAGCAAAATCTGTTAACTTCACCAGTCATTCCTCCATAGTTGGTAGTACCAAATATTTCCATCTCTCACATATTAAACTTAACATAAGGAATAGTATTGTTATCTATCTAGCTCATGGGTGCCAAACATTTGGCTTTCTTGGGCTGCATTGAATGTAGAGGAATTATCTTGGGCCACATATAAAATATAGAATATATAGAATGTAGAATAACAGAGTTGGAAGGGACCTTGGAGGTCTTCTAATCCAACCCCCTGCCTAGACAGGAAACCCTACACCACTTCAGACAAGTGGTTATCCAACATCTTCTTAAAAATTTCCAGTGTTAGAGCATTCACAACTTCTGGAGGCAAGTTGTTCCACTGATTAATTGTTCTCACTGTCAGGAAATTTCTCTTTAGTTCTAAGTTGCTTCTCTCCTTGATTAGTTTCCACCCATTGCTTCTTTGTCCTGCCTTCAGGTGCTTTGGAGAATAGCTTGACTCTCTCTTGTTTATGGCAGCCCCTGAGATATTGCAGAATATTTGCAGAAGCAAAAAAAAAACACAACTTCCTACTCTTTGAATAAGTGATTGTCTTGTGGATGAATCAAGGTCTTATTCAGAGGACAAGTTTCATCCGTTTAGCAATTCCCTGTTGCTGCGTTACTGAAGGACTCTTAGGACTTTAAAACTTGTGGACTCCACAGAATTCCCCCAGCCATCTCCAGCTATGCTGGTTGGGGGAATTCTGGGAGTTGGAGTCCACAGGTCTTAAAAGTCACCAAGGTTGGACACCTCTGCCTTATGAATATATCTATCTCTGCTGCTTCCAGCTTCTCCCTTTTGAACCAACTACACATTTACAGAACGGATGCTAAATCTGGTCGTTATTGTAGCTACTCTGAGTCAGGCGCAGGTGTTCATTTTCTCTTGGGTCAACTTGATGCCTGTGTGAACCCAGCATTTGTGCTGCGTGTGTGTGTGTGTTTTAGTCTTCCTAAGCAGTTAGCATCTAGCTAGGAATATTGGTCCCCTGTGTTTATTGTTGGTTCTAGCTGGAGATTAAATGTTGTTGTTTTTTTTGTTTTTTTTACTGGATAATGATGTAAACCATCAGAACAGTAGAATGAACACAAGGTGCATTAACTTTAGCCTCAATCTTTTCTTTGAAGAAAAAAAACAAGCAAACAAACAAACCGAAAACAGCTGAAGCAGAAGTAATGGTTTTTATGCGAATAAGCTCTCCTGCTTATAAAACTGCTAATCTGAGTCAAGCAACCGTTAAGAAGAATAATTAAAAAAAATTATAGCCAGTTCTGCAGGTGGTGGAATTCCATCTGATATATAACGACAGTTTAATTATATCTATATCTATATCTATATATCCATCCCATCCATCCATCCATATCTATATCTATATCTATATCTATATCTATATCTATATCTATATCTATATCTATATCTATATCTATATCTATAT
>JANHFT010003370.1:120834-131941 GCA_032467955.1 Pseudoxenodon macrops | reverse complement strand
ACAAGATACATTTGTCAAGAATGATAAGGTACAACACATAATGATACTCATAGGGTACAAATAAGCAATCAGGAAACAATATCAATAAGAAGTCATAGGATATATGTAAAATATTTTATACAACTTCTCTTTATATTCAGTCGACATTGTTAACTTATAGTTTCTATTCCATAATTGCTGCCAGTTTTCTAATCCTATCATATAATCAATTTTTTTTGCCATTGCTATCATTTTTGCTCAGTCACTTTTGGTGATACAATGCAATTCAATATTCTTTATTGGCCCTTGCGTGATTGAACACAAGAAATTTGTCTCTGGTGTGCAAGCTCTCAGTATACCTACAAACACCAAATGACAAACTAATATAATCATAAGATACCAATAGTAGAAGGTATGATATGGGCAGCTATATAAATTAGATAAATAAATGGATAAAATGGTAATGTCAAAAATAATCAATGCAATTGCCCTGGTTCCTTCGAAGCAGAGATAAGAATTGTTTCTGTCAAATCACAAGGATACGTGCCTCTGATACACGACCTAGTCATAACAAAATTTCTCAGACTTGTGATTATTATGGATTATTCTGTACGATTCTGTATGATTGCAGCGGCTCGTTCTAGGCAGAGAGAGACAAGTAATGTTTTTGCATATCATTTCAGGAGCATCTTGTGTAAAATCTGAAAAATCGCACCTTCCATTTTTGTACCATAGTCACAATAGTCTGAATTATTGTCTGGCATTATGGATTGTTTCTGGAATATGGATTAAGTACTCCTTAATTTATTATCATAATAGAGTCTGCCCATAATATTCATCATGTGATCAACTTGATTTTGCAACATTTTGTGCGGTCCTCATTAAGCAAATAACCATGGTTCATTAAGTGAATGGGTAGTTGTTAAAAAATACCATTAGTCTGTGGTGGTTTTGTTGAAAACCAAAGAACGTAGAATAATAGAGCTGGAAGGGACCTTTGAGGTCTTCTAGTCCAACCTTGTGCCCTATACCATTTCAGATAAATGGTTGTCCAGTCTCTTTTTGAAAGCCTCCAGTGATGGAGCACCCACAACTTCTGAAGGCAAGCTGTTCCATTGGTTGATTGCTCTCACTGTTAGGAGAGTTCTGGGTTGCTTCTCTCCTTGGTTGTTTCCATCCATTGTTTCTCATCTTGCCTTTTGCTGTTTTGGAAAATAGTTTGACCCTTTTGTCTTCAAATATTGGAACACTGCTATCATGTCTCCCGTAGTCTTTCTTTTCATAAGACTAGACATATCCAACTCCTATAACTGTTCTTCATATGTTTTAGCCTCCAGCCCTCAACAATTCAGCAATTATTCTTCTTACTCTTCTCTGCACTCTTTCCAGATTCTCAACATCTTTTTTATATTGTGGTGACCAGAACTGGATGCAGTATTCCAAGTGTGGTCTTGGAATACTGCCTACCAGCAACTCTGCACCAGCAGCTCTGTTTGGCTTTTGTATTAGGGAAAAGTGTAAAAACCACAAGCCGACAGCATTTGTGCATTCTCCTTCTCTTACAACTTAATACACTGATATTCACTGTAAAGTCTAAATGACATTTGTTATATCAAATATTTTATAGCATCTAGCAGAAGTGACAAAGTGAGACTATCTCTTCAACTAATCTGGGTCAGAAGTGTAGAACATGGAGAGGCAGAATTTCCTTCGTGGTTTCCTAAGGACCTTCGGCTGCCAGGGCTTGGGATTGTCCCAGGATGGCAGTAGGGTGGTGTATTGTACATTGCATGAATAAAGAGAGATCTTAATCAGATTTAGGGTACAATAGCTATTATGGTAAATGTACTGCTTTTATTCTTTGTGTGCAATTTGAACTGGGGTTTAATCTTTATTTGTTAACTTTACTGTAGTTGGGCTGCAGTATGATGGGTGTATTTTATATATATCATCTGATCCTAACTTATGGGAAATCATCACTGAGAATTTTATTACAAGCCACTCATTTTCATTACTCTGTTTAAAAGAAATATACTTAGAATGAAAGTTTTTTTCTTGATAAACTCTAATGAAGTAAAACACTCATAAAAACCCAAATATAGAGAGAAACTAGAACCAGCATTTCCCATTCTGAAAGAAAATGAGTAACATAATAAATGTTATGCCTATGGGGTCTAATAAAATTGGTGTAATGAGTAATTTGCTTCTAAAGCGTATTTGCTCCATAAGTACAAAATAAAACACAATTCATGTCTGTTTTATTGAAGTCTCTGTCTAGTCATTTATGCTAGTATAAAAATGTTGAATACCTGCCAGCATTACAAATAAGTAGTAAATTTGCACTCAATAGTATTCAATGTCCTTTGTTTTATACTCACTGTTAACTCTGTGAAAATATTACCCAATGACAATAATATGGGACAACAGGATTAAATTTTTTTTTTTAAATGTTAAGACCCTGATGCCTCTCTCTCCATTTCTTTATAATTATAAAGAAAAAGATTATAAAATATTTATAATATTTCTGAAAAAATAACACAGGAATCTGATATTCTGAGTGTGGGTATCATAATGCCAGAGCAGGACTTGTACAATTTTAGATTCAAAGCATCATACAGTATGCTGTTCACTGGAAAACGTTTACGTCCAGGAACATTAATGAGAAGGAGGGTCAAGCAAGTCATTATTATGGTATCCACTATAGTGTAATCAAATCTGCCTTGTAGAGCTAAAATGAGGGAATGGGGGAGGTGGGGAGAACCTTTTTTGCAGCCTTGAACTTCTTAAAGAAAGGCAAGATAGAATTACCTCAGGAGATAAAGATATGACATGTTTGTCAGCCATTCAGCCACTCACTATGTGGAGATGGGCTGCAATATACTGGTAACTTCTAAATACAGTTGAAGAACTCAGAACCAAGTGTCTATGGTTTCTTTTCTCCAGTTGATGAAATATCCACAGATTCAGAAGGTCTATTAGACTTTGTGCTTTGTCTTGTCTTCTTGATTAAACAAGCTTCATTTTCTTCAGTAGGACATTTGTGCATCCAGTGACATATTGTTGTTGCAATAGCAGATTTTCTGAAGATTTAAGTGTCTGTTTTGTAGTTCATGAATGATAAAAGTTTACCCAGAAATATATGAAGTAAGGATAACCCTGGAACTCCAAAGACACGATGGACTGTCTCTTTCCACTTCATTCTATATGCAAGCTGTGCCTTAACAATTAAATTATTTTTTAATCCTTACGTTCAGGAAGAGATCTTTCTTCTTGTACCTCTATTGCGTGCCCTAAAATGGCTTCCTGGCTTCTCTTGCTCTCTGTAGAAGCCTTTACTCAAAGGCATTCTACCTTCTTTCAGGAGTAGTCTCCCTGACTAGACTTTCCACCCCTTCCCCCCTTTTCTCAGCCCTTCCAGTTCTTTTCAACTGGAAAAAAAACTGCAAGCCAAACTCAACAACCTTTGTCCTCACTGTTCAAGCCACAGCCTAAATTCATTTTTGGCTCAATGTGCTCTTCTGGCCAAAGGAAGGGACCAAACCAAGAATTATGGGTAACTCCCGGTCCTTTTTTATTACATTTTAACTTAGGCCTGCTAATAATTAAATTAAAATGTTACATTGTGACATAAAGCTAATATCACTTTCCCAAAAGCCATTACATAATGCAAATTAAACAGAGACATTTCCTATAATTTACATGGCGCATAAACCAAAGACTGTTCTTTTCCCTTTGACTATTCTGGCACAATAGGACCACACGGAGAGGAGGGGAAGGAAAGGAGTCCTGAATATCTATTGGCTTGATGGAAATGGAGAATTAGGGCCCCATCACCACATTATGGAATGTTTTTCTCATTCAGACTGTATAAATAAATATTACAAAATGCTTTTTGGATTCTGCCTTGTCTGTTATGGAGACCACTGAGGTTTGCTTTACATTCATGGAGTTTTTCAGGCTGGCAGGCAGCCACTGGACGACTTATTGAAAACCATTTCAGAATCTTCCCTACCCCGTAAGGCACACAAATTCAATTTATCATGAGGGAAAGAGGGGTGAAACCAAGTAGAAATATGTCGGCTGTGATAACTGTAATGCTGGAACAGCAGCAATGATAACAAATCACAATCACACTATACTCTGCCCAAAGACTGAATGGCAGTTCAGTTCTGTTTGTTAAAAAATAATCTTCTCTTAAAGTTCTTGAAGACACTCTAGGTTACCTGTTTTAAAGAAAGAAATAAAGGAAGGAAGGAAGGAAGGAAGGAAAGAAGGTAGGCAGGCAGAAAGCAATAAAGGAAGGAAGGAAGGAGGGAGGGAAGGAAGGAAGGAAGGAAGGAAAGAAGAAAGAAAAAAGGGAGGGAGGAAGAAGAAAGGCAGGTAGGCAGGCAGAAAGCAATAAAGGAAGGAAGGAAGGAAGGAAGGAAAGAAGGAAGGAAGGAAGGAAGGAAGACAGACCAGAATAAAACATTGCTGATACGAGGAGTGTTAATCTGCACATTTGGAATGTCGTTTCTTTCATTTCCAAATGCTCAACACAGCATGTTGCATTAAAAAGGAGACTGAGAATTTTTATTTCGCACCATTAATGTTATTATCCCTCTTCTGCATGCCAGAGCAGTGCTGATCCCTATGATACCATGGTTTTTATGTCAATCTTTGTATGCTGACTCAATTAATTTGCGGTTCCAGAGAACAGGCAGCAAAGAGATTTGCAATCTTTCCTCTGTGGCTGTGAGGCTGTCGGCAGGAACTCCCACCCTGCCTAGCCTCCTGGAATGTCCCCACCTGTGTGAAGCAAAGCGCCCTATGCTTTGCTACCATTCTCTCATGGTTTTCTGGCCATTTGGAGGGGAGTCTTTTTCATGTCTCCATTTAAAAAAAAAAACACTTTGAAAAGCCAGTGCAGGAACAAAAGAGTAAGAAGGGGACAGAAAGGTGGCTAGCTGCCATTACTGGCTGTCCCCCTCTAGAGTTAGTTTTGGCTTACTCAATAGGAAGATCGTGAGTTGTAGAATGCTACACTTTACTACAAAGAAAAATACTTGCTGGCAAGTTCAGTAGTAAAGCTGGCAGCTGTTCTGATGGGGCCTACATGCAAAAGTAAATTAAGTGTAAAGCTACCCCCTTTGAGGACCAGCCAGCAAAATTATTTTGGGACTTGTACTGTTATAAGATTTAATGGCACAATGACATATAGAACCTAGAGTACATAGGAAGACGACAGGAAGGACAGAAATAGTATGGAGTGGAAAATCAGGGCCACCAGGAAAGGAAATATTGTGTCCGCAGAAGACTGTGGTTCATCTAACCAGTAGATGCCGCATTGCCATGGATGGCAGTTGACGAAAAGAATATATGCAGTTATTAATATGAAATCTAAAGATCTAGAATACTGTGAAGAAGCAACTGGGACAAGGCTGTCAGAAAAATAAGAATATGGATGGACAGGAAGAGCCTCTGAATTTTCCCTATGCCGTGCAGAAGGGCTTGATTAAAACAATCAAATATCAGGTAATATAATTGACCTTTTTTAGAGACCTGATAGAGTTTCTGACAATTGTATTAGGCGATTATTGAGCAAGATGGATAAGACAATACATTTCAGGTGCAAAACCTGAGATTTGCACGGATGGATCAGAAATTTTGCTTTGAACATACCCCCTCTTCCTCAATTTGTCACCTAATTGTAACTTGCAATTTGGGGAAAAGAGGAAAAATATGAACAAAATAATCATTTTAACCAAAACTCATTTTATTCATTGCAAATGAACTTGCTTTTCATTCTTTATTGTACTTTTTAGCCTAAGCCTGTGATGGCGAACCTATGGCATGCGTGCCAGAGGTGGTATACAGTGCTCTCTCTGTGGGCATGCATTGCCCCAATTCAGCTTTGCTGCACATGCACGTGCATCTCCCACTGGCCAGATGGTCTTTGGGTCTGTGCTGTGCATGTGCGGGGCACATCTGGAGGGGGCACACAGGTATGCATGGGGATGGAACACATGCAGGGAGGCCATGCCCGCAATCTCAAGGAGTGGGGCATGTGCACGGGGGCATGCATGCATGCACAGGGGTGTCGCATGTGCAGGGGCCACACACACATTGTATTGAGAGGTTTGGGCACTTGATCTGGAAAAGGTTAGCCATCACTGGCCTAAACCAAAACTGGCCCCTGTTTTGCAGCTTTCTTACCTTTTAGATGCCGAGATGCTCTTTATCTTGGCATCTGAAGAATGCCAAGAACCAAGAAGCTTTTTTCCATCACCCTTCTATAAAGTTTGGGAAGCCATTGGCATCTTCCAACTGTACTAGGACTACAATTCTTATGTTTTTCATCACTTGATGTTTGATCTGTAAGGGGCGTGCTTAAGCGCACCAGCGTGCTACCATCCCTGTCCTAATGTTCTCATGTATTCGTAATATATCATATACTCATAACCATGGTTGTACATATGATATATTCACAATCATATTTATCCTTTATCTGTAATCTTATAGATGCTTGACAAAATAAATAAATAAATTGTTGGTAATATGACAGTGAAATTGGTAATTGATGATTCAATGTATCTGAAGGTTGCATTGGTTTAAGCATCATAATTGCTATGATACCACAGAGCAAATTCTTAGTAAAAAAAAGAAGAATAAGTAGGACCTCTTGGGCAGGTGTGGACAACTAGGCCCCTTTACAACCTGTGGACTTCAACTCTCAATTCTTGAGTTTGCTCTTGGGTGTATGTTTTAGAAAAAACAGACATTCTTAACTTCCATCCTCTGGTATCCCAGTCAACAATAGGAATGGATAATATGTGCAAAAAATATCTCTGGCCCAAAGAAGAAGAAGATTTATTCATTAACTGAGCAAGAATGATTGGGCATGGGGTGACTCCCTGTATTATTGACTTCCAGTATATAAAAAATAAGTGTTTGAATATGGCAGACAGAGCAACACCACCACCACAAATAAAAAGATGTTAACTCTGCAGAACTGATTTTTTTTATGAGAAGGAGAGGTAGTAGATGGCACACATCTGATTCAGTCCCATCTTCTTCCTTTTTAAATGTTTGAGAGTGCAGGAAATTGGCCTTTTAGCATGTTCAGGGAGGTGATGTAATCAAATGTCTGAGGATTCTCCAGTCTTTTCATCATCATCCTACTCCCCTCCTTCCCCACTACAAATATAGAGATATGAGTTTCAACGTGCATAAATCATCTGTTGAGTTGGTGCCATAACAATGTATTTGGGCAGTCCCAAATCCAGATCTATCTGGATTGGGCTAAAAAGTCTTGCACAGTCGGAATCCTCTAGAGTTAATGCTCATCATGCTAAGTGAGCATTTAGGGAAACATAAAACAGATGTTTATATCAAAATATGACGTTTCTTTCCCTCTTAAGAGCTAAACATGAAAAAGACATTAAGCTAAAACATGCATGCTAATAGTTCTCTTCAAACATTTTAGGCTTTTCCAGATCCGAAGATATTCATAAATGCATAGTCCAAGCAAGAATGGATAGTTTTTAAGAAGGCAGAATGATCTGGAATTAATAGATCTGCTGCTTTCTATCAACAAGGAAGATTTTCCTTTGAGTCTTGTCGCATCAATGGATTTTCTTCCTGAATTCACTTATTAATCCCTAAGAGGATTGCTTATCTTTGGCCACTTCCCCACTAGTGACTTACAGCATCTTTTAGAATCATCCAACAATTGTTTTGCCAAAATAATAGTAAAGTAATGGTACAGGCTTAATATCACTTCAAAAAAGGCTGACTGATGCCGTGAAAAGACAAGCTAACAATGGGAAAATGTGGGTCTCATCTGCTCCAAAGGACAGAATCATTTGGCAAAATAGGCTACCATGTAAACTGAACAAAGTTTTTATAAATATTTAATAACTTGATAGAAAGTGCTGTGGTTGCTTATATTACAATCCTATGACATCCAGAACTTTAACTTCCATTAGATTCGATAAGGTTTACCCACACGTAAAAAAATCAATCTGGTCATATCCTTCCCAAATTTAAAAATGGGTCATTCTGACCAAGCTAGGCTCCCATGTGGTCTAATGTTGTGTCACAAGGTGGTCAGCCAGTTGCACCCAGGATGTTCAGAAGCAGAGGACAAGGATGATTATTCTTTTGCAGTCTTTCTTTTGCTGCTCTTCAGCACCTAGAGAATCATAAAAAGGTTAGGGATGGAATATGAAAGTCAAAGCCCAGATATAATTTTGCTGCAGGCATAGAAGAAAGAGTGAGGTGTAGTTTTGGCTTTTATTACCTTGGTTTTTGTTGTTGTTTGTCACCCAGATACTTTGCCAGACCAATTCTTGAATACAGCTTATCCGCCTGGAATCCGCACTGTATATCGGACATTAACATGATTGAGTGGATCCAGAGGTATTTCACAAGAAGAGTACTCCATTCCTCTACTCACAATAGAATCCCTTATGCCACCAGACTTGAAATTCTGGCCTTGGACAATCTGGAACTGTGCCGCCTGTCAATGACTTCTTCAGCTTCAAACACAATAATACACAGGCAAACAATCTATACAAACTCAAGGTAAACCACTCCAAACTCGATTGCAGAAAATACGACTTCAGCAACAGAGTGGTCAACGCCTGGAATGCTCTACCTGACTCTGTTGTTACTTCCTCAAACCCCCAAAACTTTAACCTTAAACTGTCTACCATGGACCTCACCCTATTCTAAGAGGTCCATAAAGGGGGCGTGCATAAGCACACCAGCATGCCTACCGTTCCTGTCCTACTGTCCCCATTTATTTGTACTCATTTACAGTATCCTTCCCCTGCTGCGCCCACTAAGCCACACCCAGCAAGCCATGCCACGCCCACCAAGTCACGCCCACAGAACCGGTAGTAAAACATTTTTGACACCATCACCGAACTAGGCATACCCAGTTCCTACAATTGTTCTTTGTATGTTTTATCCTCCAGTCCCTTATTCATCTTCGTTGCTCTTCTTTTCGGAAACACCTTCAAAATCAGTGAAGTGATAGTGAACAGCACACCAGCCAGATGTTTCCAGTCACAAAAAACAAATTCTTATCGCTGCTCTGGACCTCAGGAAGCTGATACAATTAGTGAAGCAAGATAAAGATCTGATAGAAAGGCCCTGAACAAGCAAACTCCGCGACTGTTGAAGTTGACAATAGTCGGAAAAGCAATAATGACACGTTTCATGTGGCAGCGCCCCCTCTCCAGTGTTAACTATGATTTCACAGAATTGTTGCCCTAAGACAACGAGCGGTACTGATGTAATTAAAATTATTCACAGCAAATAGGGAGAAAATATCCAAGGAAAGGAATTAAATATCATTAAGTACAAGTAGTCCTCGACGTACGATCATAATTGAGCCCAAAATGTCTATTGCTAATCAAGACAGTTGTTCGTTGAGTTTTTCCACTATGTATTCAAAATAGACATAGATCGATCTAGAGCTCTGTTATCGACTTCACAGGCCTTCAGGAAAGCCTTGCCGAATTCAGAAGAAGTGGGCAGGTGTCAGGGTGTGTGAGGCCTGGTTGCAACCGTCCGAAGGTAAATAGTAGGGCAACTCCAACCCGCTATCCGCACCCTAGCTTAATTTTTACCCATGCACCTTGCGCCACCCCATGCACCCTGGAGTGGGTGGGGTCTTGATTAGGGCTTATTTTTGGAGGTAGGGCTTATATTAGCTGTACATGTGAAATCAACTTAGGGCTTATTTTTGGGATAGGTCTTTTTTTGGGGGAAACGTGGTGTATATGTATGTGTGTAGCATGTGTATATGTGTGTTGTGTATGTGTATTGGGTAGATATATA
The DNA here is from genome assembly GCA_032467955.1 of Pseudoxenodon macrops. Classification (NCBI taxonomy): domain Eukaryota; kingdom Metazoa; phylum Chordata; class Lepidosauria; order Squamata; family Pseudoxenodontidae; genus Pseudoxenodon; species Pseudoxenodon macrops. The sequence goes on along the minus strand of JANHFT010003370.1, from coordinate 122,134 downwards.
CTTTCTTTTTAGAGTGGGCAACAGAATTTCATTTTTAATGTGTGCTCACAGTAAGAAATGAAAATAAAACTTATCTCATCTCATTGGATAACTCCAGGTTAGAAGAAAAAAAATTGACAGTCCATTCCTTACCACATTTCTACTCAGGGAGTTTGAAAACTACAAAGAACCAAAGGGGAGGGATGAACGGATGACAAAAAACAAATTCGTAATCATTACCTAGCGTCTTCAATTGAAATAAGTAAAAAGATTGAAACCACCAGACTAAAAGAATGCATATAAAAGATGTTTTGTTCCATGTCTGTTTTTTTTTAGTTTGCTACCGGTAAGTTATGTCCTATGCTGTTGTCCCAGAAAATCTGTTTCTGCCCAGTGCGCAATGCTCAACAGAGGTGAAGATTTGCAAAAGTTGTATTTTGTGCAGAAAAAAGAACACAGGGGGATCAACACCAATTAGGCCTGTGCAAGGCCACGCCTTCAACAATGCAGTTTTATGCCTACTTCTCCATAAGCCCACCTTATGCCAACCATTATACAACATTCATCTATATTTGTCTCAATATAACCATTATGCTTAGCTTGCACTAGCAAGCAGCCTATTTCCTCCCTTAATTGCCATTAATAATCAACTTGTCCTGTCCTAATCAGCTAATATATTCCCGGTTCCTTTTTTCCCCACAGTGCTGTCTTGTTTTAAGAAAGGTCTGTTCAGCAAATGATCTGTCTGTCTGTCTATTAGCATCATTATTTATGCCAAGCACATGTGACCCCCAGATTCCCTTTTCATGCAGCTACCTTGTCCCACCATTTCCTGGGGGTCTTTGCTAACTAAGCTGTCTTCATTATTCTTTTATGCACTACTAATCAATGGGCTACAATACAGACTCTACAGAAACCAAGTTTTTAGGGGAGAGGGTCTTTGGGTCTTTTGGCCTTTCCTTCAACTAGGAGTACTCATTTCAAAAGATCTAAGCCCCAGAGTTCACTGTAACAGTATTGCCAACAAGGCATTAAGAATTGTTAACCTCATTTTGCAAAGCTTCTTCTCCAGTAACATTGTACTGCAAACCAGGGCATACAAAACCTTTGCCAGACCAATTCGTGAATACAGTTCATCTGCCTGGAATCCACACTGCGTAACGGACATTAATACAATTGAGCGAGTCCACAGGTATTTCATGAGAAGAATACTCCACTCCTCTGCTCACAATAGAATACTTTATGCCACCAGGCTTGAAATTTTGGACCTGGATAACTTAGAACTACACCACCTATAATCTGACCTAAGCTTAGTACACAA